>BOPP01000251.1:342790-416744 GCA_017312745.1 Gryllus bimaculatus
CGCCCCTCGCGCCCCGCGGGGGGGCGGCGTTGCAGAGCGCGCCCTTGCAGAAGCACACCGTAGCCGTCTGCGCGGGCTCCTCGCTGTCCTTGGTCTCCGGGTCCGGGCTCAGCGTCTCGCAGCCCTCGCGCAGCTTGTGGCCGTGGCTGTCCACGTCGGCCGCGCAGCCGCGCGTCGTCAGCACGTGCCCCGGGAAGCGCTGCACCTTGGTGATGCAGAAGGAGCTGCGCCGCGCCGGGCACGGCTCCTCCAGCGCCTTGCGCTCCGCGGGCGTCATCACCTGCCACCAGCGCGCCGCCGGCCACGGAGGCAACTACTCACGTCATTAGCCCCGGAAGTGAAGGGCATGCCCTTATCGCGGGAGGTCCACCTTCGCTGGATGGCGAGATCTGGCCATCGTCGACGGCTTTCCAACCAGCCAGGACAAGCACTAATATCCCGAATGGCAGAGCAAGCAAGAGCGCGTGAGGATCGAGGATACATAAGGAACGCCGCCATTCGCCTGGTGTTGATCGAAGAAAGTGCGTTCCCCCTTCGATGCTTGCGTGAGCCCAAATCCTACCACCAACGGGTCTCGGACCCTAGGACTAGCCGGCCAGAGGCACTGCGCTGCCATCAACTGATTCCCTGAGCCACCTCAGCCGGCCAGCTAGATGGTAAATGAAAAATATCTTCTGGATCCTCCCTCTTTAGAGAACCATTTCTTAAAATTTTTCTCTCCAACAAGATATACGAGTAGGACGACAATTGTCAGAACGTTCTCGTTTATCTACACTGTTAAGTCGAGAAAACGGCGCAAGTAGTTGTTTATCCACTTTATCACAATAATATCAAAGAATGTTCCGAATCAAGGTAATTGGTTACAGTTAAATAAAAAACTATTCAGAATTTTAATGTATATTATTTTTGTGGTATCTTAGTGCATTCTATTGAAAGTGGTACCACTCTTGTGCAGATATAATCAAAACATTCTAAAATGTTTGAAAATTGAAATGTGTTGTTTTGAAATCCTTGTTAAGTCTAAATACCGTAAACCTAAACATGCAATTCACTAAGATGGCAGTGAATATTTTACTACGTATTATATATCGTAAAAACGATGTAAATACAAAAATATTAAGTAACAGACATATTAATTTCAAAAGAAAATAATAATTACTTTGTACATAATAATCACTTCCTCCACTTGTTTACTTAAACAGGAGCACTATATGTACGTGTGCAATGTGTTGTACGAAAGCAATGTGCCTTCATATAACATCCCAACCGGCAATAGATTTTCCAGCCTTTGATAATATTACGATAAAGTGGATGAACAACTACTTGCGCCGTTTTTTCGACTGAACAGTGTAGATAAACGACAACGTTCTGACAATTGTCGACCTACTTCTACAACTGCTGGAAAGAAATGTCTTTTAAAAAAGTCTTCCCTAAAGAAGATATTTTTCATTTATCGACGAGCAGCCCCTATAATCCTCCCCCTCAACTCCCCCCTCATTCGCCGGCGGAGGTGGCTCAGCGAATCAATTGATGACGCTGCGTCGCCTCTGACCGGGACGTCCTAGGGTTCCTGGCCCTACCCAGCGCAATCTGCCTCAAATAACGATTCTCCTTCGTCGCAACCGGTTAAGATACCTGCAGTCGTTATTCATGCTCCACCTTTCATGCGGAACACTGGAAAAAATTAAGGCCTTGCTTAAACATGATAATTTTGTTACTACGATCAGAGAATTATATCCTGAGGTCCAAGTAACTGGAGTCGAAAACGTACTTCCAATGCACTTTACAACAAAACATTATACCATGGATTAATAGGTATTCGTCTATGGTTATACTACCACAAGCATAATTGTAACTATATACAAATGGTACTATGGTTATACTATCACCCGACAAAAACGACTACTTCTGTATTGCTACCAAATGTTCCAAAATCCTATAGTGAGGAAGAAATGCATCAAGAACTAGACAAAAAATAAGTTTCTAGTTACACCAATTCTAACATTCAAGGCGAGATTCACACCGCCCCGTAACCCAATCAGCCCCCATAGCTTTTCATTCGATAGAACCCCAGGAAACAGTCACCCCGCGCGCCCTTGTAATTTACATAATATTAACTGGTCATATTATCTGACATCTTCTACCGCCACTACCATCACTCCGAACTGGGCAGGAAATGGACAGCGGTACTGACTCTCTTGCTCGTACGACATTAGAGACCCCAGACTTAACGGCCCCCACAGCCCACCAACGCACGTCGCTTATAACAGTACCACCGGCGGGGAAGAAACTGACAGATCATAAACGATATCCGAAATCACTGGCTGAGACATCGATCTCGTCTTCTAAAATCTATTTAAATCTTCTAAATAAAATTCTGAGACAACCTTTGGCCTTCGCCCACGCACAAAAAGTCATCTTCCAACTTAAATGGCGAACTCGTCTGATCATACACTGTGGAACATAACCCGATGTCTTTTGCGCAAACCTATCAATCTACCCACTCTTATTACTCCAACTGGCGAAGCGTCTTCTCCTTCCGATAAATGCAAAATGTTGGGTAATTACTTTGCATCAAGCTTTACTTCATATCCTTCTCGAAATTTGTAACATGATAATAATATAAAAGAAGTAATATTACGATCAAAAATAAATGTTCCTGATTGCCATAAATTTATTTCACTATCCGAAATCATCCAACATGTTTCTCTAGTAACCTCATAATTATCAATTGACCACGATTTACTATCAACATTTTTCATTAAAACGCCTTCCCTTAAATGTAATCGTGCGTATTACAGCAATATATAATGACGCATTGACACAAACATATTTTGCTGATAAATGGAAACACGATTACTCTCCATCTCAAGTCTGGGAAAGCACAAAATGATCCAATTAGCTATCTCCCAACTAGTTCGCTACCCACAATAATCTATTTGAAAAATGTGTACTCTAGGCTAAATTATTTTTTCAGCTCAGTCAAAACTTCACCACCTCATCAGATTGGATTCTAATCTCTTTTGGTTACGTATCATCAAATATTACGCTTAGCTGAAGATATTATCGGAGAATTCCATGACCACAAGTACACCTCCACAGTTTTTCTAGATATATCTAAAGCTTTGAATACCGATTGGCACCCATGGTTAATTTTTAAGCACCGCAGTATCGGTACACCATTTTATCTCTCATGCATCGGAGAAAGCTTTTTACCAAGCACACATCTTCTGTGTCTCCCTTGATCTCTCTCCGCATCATTCACCATCAAAGCAGGAGTACTTCTCGCCACGTAAAATAAGGCAAATTCAATTCAGTCTTTACGTGGCAGTCTCGCCACGTAAAATAAGGCAAATTCAATTCAATTCAATTCAATTCAATACTTCAAGAATCTCCCCTCTGCCCAATTTTGTTTAATATTTACACATCTGCTGTACCAACCACCCAAAATACTGCAATTACTGTTTACTGATGATACAGTACTTCATTTCTCCAACAGCAAACTTGAATCTGCAACATCATCTCAAATTGTTTTCTAACATGCCTAAAAATTGCACGTTGAAATAAATGCAAATAAAAGCTAGGCACAAATAGTTACCCTCCGTAGAGCACACATTCCTCGAAATCTCACATATCAGTCAAAAAATATCACCTGGCTTCCTTTTAACAAAACTGTCAAAGCGATGAAAGATTTACATGACAGCAAAATATTCAACCGAATAGCACTAGCCACAAGTAGAATCCATAAATTATATCATATTCTTAACAAACCATCCCCTCTACAACTGCATGTTGGTATTCATCTCCATAAATCAATGATCCGCCCCATACTCCCCTTTGCTTCTGCAGTCTTTGCTGCCACAGCCAATTCAAACATCAAGAAAATGCAAATTTTCCAAAATAGATTCCTACGCACCATCTCAAAAGCTCCCTGATACATTCTGAATGCACAGTTACATAATGAACTTGGCATTACGCCCATTTCCGTCCATTTCCCCTCCTACCCATAAGATTCTATTCTAAAATATTAAAGATTCCTTCAGCAATTCACTTTCATATAGGTAAAGAATCAGCCCAGCAAAAGGTCAAAATGAATGTTACCCAGAGAATTTTTCGACACCCCCTCTAGACATGAACCAATGAGTATTTTTTTTCAATTATCAATTATTTAATCACTGTATTATATTATACCTTAAACTATAATTTTGCATAGTATGTATCAAAAGATATCTTCACAAAACTTTATTGATCGGACAGGCCCCTCTCACTACTCGCAACCCAAGGACCTGTGAAGTCCCAACCCGGCTTTTAAAAAATCAAGATTCTCTTCCCCTTTCGACCGGAAGGGGATCCGACATAGAAGCAGCTGCCTGCCTGCGCGAGCCCCGTCGAAGGGGAGGCCGGGGGGCGGAGTGAATCGTCACCTTCCAGAATTCGGCGTCGCACTTTGCCATACGTTGGCGGTTGTCCCCAGTGCACTGGTAGCACACGAGGGTTTTGGGGCCTTTGGAGCGGTCCGTCGCCGTGAGCACCAGTTGCACCACCGTCAGCAGCGCCAGCACGGTCGCCGCACCAGCCCGCATCGCCAGGCACCATGCAGCGGCAGCCGTGGCTACGCAAGCACAGCCCTCGTCACTTCCTCGCGGTCGCTTACGCTCACGCATAGAAAGTTTTGTAATGCTGGAGTAAAAAACGCAAATTTTCGGCTGAAATACTCTTATTACGAGGCCCTGGTAACGAAAAAGCGGATACACCCAAGTGCTAAAGATAGAAAAAAATCCTCTAACACGTGGTTTGCCAAAACCCGTGTTTTGTGGATCCTAGAAATATTGAATGACGTCAAAACGTCTGCTTGCCCGTCCGTCCGTCGGTGAACAATGCTAGCGGCTAAATGGTCTAGCAGAGTTTCTCCAGAATTGATATTCTCCAATTAATCTGGCTGATGTCGCGGCCTCTTGCATTTTAAAAATCCGATATTTAGTTTGGGGGTTCTTTACATGAAACATATGGGACATTTTCCAAATTTTCAAAAAATGGATCCATCGTATTTAATTTAATTTTGTTGCATAGTGTGAAAGACGTTTAAGAGATTGGTGCAGGTATCATGTTCGTGGAAAACTATGATTTTTCGAAAATTGCAACAAATGTTTTGGCGTCTTCTTACAACTGCAATTATGAAGATAGACAATTTTTCCTTAATTAAATCTGTTTCTTAAAGATAGATTTTGAAACAAGGTCATGTACAACTTTTCAAAAAGTTTAGTACTTTTCGCGTAACTTTGCGTGAAAGTAGGGCAAGAAAGTAGGCGCTGTTTTAGCACCACTGACTAGCAGAGGATGCTTTTATATTGCGTTTTGAGTCGGCAGTGTCGGATTAATATCGAAAAGGACACCAAGCTTGACATTATCATCAACACCATTGTTATTGAGCATTTTAACGTTAGCTTCATCTTTCTATTATCAGATGGAGCTTCCTGCCCTCATTATTGACCCTAGGACACCTTAGCCCTAGCCTCCTCTGCGTCCGTCTGTAAGCTGTAGCTCGTAAGCTCGTGTCTGCGCTTGCGCCTTGGTACGGGAAGGGAGTTGTTTGGCGTCCACGGGGTGACCCGTAAGCCCATGATGGAGCTTGCTGCCCCTGGCGTGCAGGGAGAGGACGGAAGGAATTGGCTACTCAAGGTGATACTTGGTGGTTTGGAAAGTGGCCCCACTATGCCGCAACACTAAACCAAACTTCTATTAACAATAGGGCACACGAACTCGCAGACCTCGCAACTAAAGTCTGCTACGCCTCGGGAATTCGCAGGCCTAACTTCCCATTTTCAACCGGAAATAATTACGTAACAATTATGCGTAAATCATTTATTTAGAAATAAAAGTACTTCATATCCAGCAGGTTTTTTTTAATTGATTGATTTTTATCGGCTGAAAACTTTTGAATGATTTCTGAACAGTTTTCAAGAATCTGCTATATGGACATGAGCGTCATCAGCAATTAAAATAGCAAATATTGCCTTTTTTTAAAATTTCGATGTATTTCACGTACTTATTCGTATAAATATTATACAATTAGAAATTAATTGTAGTAATGTATTAGCACTTTCAAAGTAACATTATATTTTATCAAGATCTAAAATCTGTAATAAATAAAATTATTAAATTGTTTGTTTCATTTCTAAATTACTTGAAAACTCTTTGACATAAATATTGACTAATATAAACGTTGGTTAAAATTGGAGGTCCCTATCTAGCCGGAGATCTAATCACGTGCTTAGTTAGTTCATATATTAATCTACCCCTGTGAGTAAGCTATGGGGATAATAATTTTTTTTAAGTTTGTGATGTTATAATTACTTTTCATGAGCCCGGTGATGCGTAATTTGGCCTTCACACACGTGTCACGTTAGTCATTGTACACTACTTGAATTGTCCTCCCAAATTCCTCAGGAAAAGAAAGCGAGAGTGATTTTCATTGCTCTTCCTTATTGCTCATCCTGCGGAAGATGAAGTAAACACAAATGTGTCATTTGTATGTTCCTAATGCATAAATCAATTGTCAGCAGGTATGGAAAACTGTAAATTACGGCAAACTCTCCCCCTCTCCCCCCTCCCCTCCCGCGCCTACCACCCCCCCCTCCTGCTCCGCCCCCACCACCCCTCAGACCCTACCCCTCCCTCCCTGCCCCTCTCTTCCCTCCCGCCAGCCTCACCACCATCGCCTCCCCCGTCCCCCCATCCCCCCTATTTTTTATTTATCATGGCGAACATGAAAAGAAACAATTAACTTCCACCTATTTCTTTGAGTATCGCTTCTTTAATATTTTGTATTCATTGGGAACACAATTCAGTCATCAGAAAGTTAACAAAATTATAAATGTTGGGGGCTCACTCCCAATTATTTTGCGTAAATAATTTGATCTATTCTAAACAATATCTACAACTTTTCCAAACCTACTACTTTACCTACTTTCAAGCATTTCAGTTTCATTATGTTATTGCATCATTAACGAATATAATTATATTTGTTTTCTGAAACACACTTGTTCATTTTTCTTTGAACAAAGAAATCTTAGTAGACCGGGAGAACAGCTATCCACTCTCAAAATCCCCCTATACGTATAAATCCTTGCAATAACGTTCTTTGGTTCAGTGAATTGATTGTTCGTATTCTAACACCAGATATGCAATTTGATTTCCAACGCAATTTTACTATCACTCGCGCAACTTCAACGATGGATTGAAGAAATGCGGGTAGAGTGAGGTATTAGTTACGAAATCGGCTACTAGATTTTATCAAGCAATGCCAATCTCTGGAGAATCAGACATGCCTTCGCAACGTTCTCAATAATTTCCGTTCTAACTTTTTAAGGAGTTCGAGATATCTCCTGTGATAGATCTTTACCTGCTTCGGTCATTTCTTTAGATTTTTGGAGACAATAACGGATAGGAGTTGTCTTCAAAAGAAAATTGTTTCTAGTTCGCGCCAGTGAAGATTTATTTTAAATGTTATGTCATCAGTGCTCGCTGCGAGCTTTTGCCCTCATATGTTTATTGTGCCAGAGAGGGGGAAGCAAGGTCTTCGTTCAAGAAAAGTTGCGTGAGTAATACCAACGCATTTTGACATCAAGTGGTCCGCAACGTGCTAGTGCTCGTCGCTGCCCGACGGATCCAACGTGCTGCGTTCGCGACGGCTTCCGGCCCTCGCTCTCGGGGCCTGGTTCGCGCCTCCGCCGTCGCTATGAAGCTCGCGCTGTTTTACAAACCTCCCTCACTCACTTTTAAGAGAACTTATTTCAAAGGGAACACTCACTTTTAAGAAAATTTGGTAGAAAAGCAGTTTGCCATCCGATCCGTTCACGCGCTCGGAGAGTGACTCTACCCGAGACCCTAGCCTTGGGCCATCGCGTTAACACTAGACATCCTCGAGTCTGTCCGACGCATTTTAGGCGAATACTTATCTTAAAAAATATAAAAGTTCAATCAGTTGTTGCAGTCTTGATTTGTTGTGAAGTTTCATACATTTGTCCTATTGATTTAATAAATTCCCACTTTATGAAATTAAAAATAAACAAGACAATGGAAAATAAACAATTGCTTAGAAACGTACGTAACTATTAATATTGCCTTGACTTATAATGTAGCTATTCTCCCAACATGCCAAAAGCTTTATAATAATTATTATGTTTTGAACATTTTCAGAAAAAGATGTAACTAACCATCTGTGTGTTGGTAATTATTGGTAATTGGTAATATTGGTAAATTGTGTATGTTGTATATAGAAATACGTTTTTATCTATTTTAGGGTGCAATAATATATCTATGCTTTAAATTTGTGCGAACAGAACATTATTTGTTGCAGGGACCCTTTGATACTGAGAAAGTAAGTACTTGTAACAACTTGTAGAACAAACGTTTACAAGTTCGGGTTACTTAAAATTGCCATGCACTCCCAAAGTGAAGACAAATCCAGAGCATGCATTGTAGTACATAGGATATAAATTTAGTTTCTTGAGTGAGAATGACAAGCCTGTTGTACTCTTAATTGATGGAATATTCATGAAGTCAAATGTCGACTATAAAAGAGGCGCGGGCGGGCTCGCGCTCATTTCGTTACGCCACTGATTTCATCATAGAAAGATGATCTTCATACATTTCCGGTCACAAAATTGACAGGCGAGTTACTAAACCATTTTATTAAAACTAGAATTGTATAACTTGAAAATATTCGTGATGAAGTTATTGTAGTGATTTCTGACGACAATCCTGTAAACGAAAAAGCCATTCCATTGTTATCAGATACTCCATAACTACGCATAGCTTATAAATGTCGAATCTCATGCGAATCTCATGCGAATCTCATGCGAATCTTATGCGAATCTCACAGAAAAATATTTTTTTTCTTTTTATAATGAGCAGCCAGCCAATGATTCCGTTGCCACGGTAACTAACCGTGCGAAGTCACGACAGTCAACAAGCTTTATACGAGTGTCTAGGTGGCTTTGCACAACCCGAGGGCTTGTGATGTACCCTCGTAGTCAAGATATTCAAGGATCAATCATGTCACTAATTACAATATATGCAACTGGAGTAAAATTATAAGCTTGAGACAAGTTCTCGAAGGTCTCGTTTTCTTTGTTTCAATGTCTGTTTTTGAAACACTCGTCAAGTGTTTGAATGTTCATTAACGTACTTCATTTCACTTCCATTCTTTAATTTGAAAACGTAACAAAGACTTTTATGTTACGTAATGTAGAAAACATATTAGAAAATAACTTTTTGTACGAATATTACATTTTACATCAGCATAGAAATACAGAAAAAAATTTAAGTAGGCATATATTCTCAGAAAAAAGTACCCACATTTGAAAAAGTATTAGAAATGGTTGAAACCAAACAAAAAAACAACCTTACTAAATACAAGTTATGTACAACTCTTACCTTTTTAGGGGACAAATTCACAATAGTTACCTTTCAATTACTGAGAACACAATTGCACTTGTACAGCTTATCTTTCCATCTTTTCATAAAACCACAAACATAAATGGGTATGAATAATCTCGAAACGTTAGAATTGTAACGTGTAATTATTGCTTCTGAGTAGCTCTTTTATGAATTTGTACTCACTGCAGTCGCGCAAACGGGAAATACGTTTACACACATTTCATTCAAACATGATATGATATACAACTTTTATTTATGTATTTGTCATAACATTAACATTCTACGATGCAATATTAATCGACATGTTTGCATTTTTCACTGTTTTTGTCATTTGTTGCAATAATAACAAGATGCTATATAATATTGTCTTTTGGCTAAGAAGTTGTTACTTTCCATTAATGGTGAGGCGGAAGAGCAGGCTAAATGGCCTGAGCCTCGCCATCAATAAAAACTATTTATTTATTTATATTTATTTATATTTATTTATATTTATTTATATTTATTTATATTTATTTATATTTATTTTTATTTATTTTTATTTATTTTTTATTTATTTATTTAATATTATTTATTTATTTACTTATTTATTTATTTGTTTGTTTGTTTGTTTATTAATAAATACTACAAGCATGATTTTTCGTTTGAAGTTGTTTCTAAAATATTAATGGTAGATGACCAAAAAGAAAAACTTTTTAGTAGCAATTAAAACTTTCTGCTTTCTTCATTTCAGGTGCATAGACGAATAATACTTGATACTCGTATTAGTGTAGAAAAAGGAAGGTTACAAGAAAGGGGGAAATTCATTTGGCCTTTCACTAACTCCCTGAGCGTTTTTAATTTTCTACGTAGGATCAATGTGTGTTAAATAATGTAGTAGACGTTCATTGAAAGATGTAGTGAAATTAAGTAACAAATCGATAAAGGAGGATTGTTAAGTCTAATTAAACATGGATCATAATTTAAAATCCCCAATCTCGACTTGATGTCCTTGGGTTTTTTCTTTATAAAGTTGCCAAACTTGTCCTACAACGTGTCTATCAACTTACTCCATAAAGCCGTCAGCAGATGGTCGATGTGCACCATATGGTAGGGAGCAGAAAATCCACTGTAAACATCAAGCCAAGGTCACATCTGTTGTAAAAATACCTATGTACGAACAATGAAGAAAAACTCGAAATAACAAGAGGGTGACAGTAGGAAGACAGAATTCAAGTACAAAAGAACTTCCACTGAATCAAATGATTTTTTGTAGTTGTTTTCATATTGTACAAAAATAAAAAATAATGTAGGCTTCCTGCGGACAAAAGAAAAGCATTATATTCAAAGTTGTGCGTCCCGAACATTTAAAGTTCGCTTTCTCAGAGTTTCAAACGAGAGGAGTCTCTAAATCTATGTAAAATTAAATTGAATATTTGACATTCTGGGTAATTTAATCTCAGGAGTTCAAGGTACTTATTTGTCGATAAACGCTTAGCAGTTTTATGTTGGCTGCTTTCGAACAACACAAAGACTATAATGTGTAACCCATATTTCAGGAGTTTGCCGTTCAATGTTGGTTTCCAGTGCTATTTTCGTTTTTAAAACAATGATTTACAAACTTCAAAACGTTTTCAGGGATCTAACAACTGATATTGACATTAGATAGGAATATCTAGAATGAAAGAGACGTGAAGCAAACAAGCTAATTTCTAATATTTTATGAACATTAAAAGTCTACTACCATGTAAAAAAAATATTCTGCATGAAGAATCAAGTACGTTATATTGGAATTTTAATCATCAATAATAGTCGTGAAAGAAGGTGTGAAAATTTGCACACGATTCATCGAGATACATTGCATCATTGCTGGACAATAATGCTCAATGAATGTACATTATTGCTTCACACTCTGAAACCGCCAACAACACAAACCTGATTACCAGAACAAATGAAATATTTATTAGATCATAAACAAGTAAAACAAATTGCAATATGTCAGGGTAATTGAAGGGGAAAGGGGCGTATTCACAGAAAATGGCATCGGATTAATATAAATTTGGTGTAACTGTTCATGGCTCTCATTTGATTTCGTCATCGCTGACATCTCAGCGTGGGAGTTTCGTCAAAAGTTGAGGGTGAGAATTGATAGCGGGGGTGCTGGGAATCATCCCTAGTGAATTTCATCTTCCTTGCGGGAGAAGTATTACAGTGACACAATTAATCCAGGTGCCTTATTCACGATTTCCTCATTGAAATGTTCAAATAATAGGTTCCATATGCCAGAAGTTGGACAAGAAAGCATTCTCGATAGCAGTATCATAATTCATTGAAATAGTGTTGCGTAAGAGAATATGGCATTTGTTCCTTTCTTCGTTCGTCCCCTCCTGATGTTCCCTCCTTCCCTCTAAAGAAAATTACCACGAGCAAAAGATTAACTTATGTGAGTCTATTGCCAGCAAAGAGGAATTTATTGTACTGCATGGCACACCATGAATGAATTGCATCAAATGTAGCAAGGATTGAAAATAACAAACAATATTGAAAACAATGCTCAAAGGCTGAATAACTAAACAATCTAAAGGTATGTTTCGCGGAAAAGTGACATTTTAAATGATTTAATAAGTGCCTACATGGACAATGGCTTAAACTCGAAATGGTGGAGGAATAACAATTCTAAAGACTGGATGGATACGTAAATTACTAAAAAGAAGCATAATGCATTTCTTTTCTTTCATCTCTCGTTGCTTTACCCCACATTCAGAGGTTGATTGGATGTTTATTTATATCTTGTTTTAGAAGACATATATTTTTTTAGTAGTCAAAAAGTCTCACATTTATTTACCATTATTTTCCCTTAACTCGAACATCATCAATTTCAATGAAAGAAATGCTAGAATCATTGTCGCAACTTAAAACGTGACGCGGGACTACGTTTCGAGAGAAATGGTTGTCAGCTCCTGCAGAGGCAAGAACCACGTAGAGGGTGATGATCAGTAAAAGAGCGGTAATGATCGGTAGCGGCGGTAATGGCTACGACGCAGATGCTGGCGGCGACTTTATCTTATCGGTCTCAGCGCAGGCGATAACAAACAGCCCGTGGACAGAGGCAACGATGCGTGTGACGGGAAAAACAAAGGATTAAGCAGAAGCAATCTGGGCGAAAATGCCCCTGACTACGAGTTTCAAACCTAAGGGTGACGATCTGATCGAAAAACACATTATCCACCGCCCTGCTAACAGACGCATACGTCAATATATCGCAAGGATTTCATTCTAAAAACAAAAGCAAACTAAGCAAGCATGAGACCGAGCAACGAGTTATCTCCTTTAAAAGACTATTCCCAATAGAAACAGCGCTCACTTGCCCTACATGGAAAGAAAAGCAAAGAGCTTTAGCAGCTCTGTGGCCCTCTTTCCCTTCACAACGAGCCGTTTTTCAAAGGCAACAGCGTTGTGTGAAGGCACTTTCTACTTTCCGTTCCGCACAAATTGACACAAAGCAAAGCTTTAGTCATGACGTGTTCTTACGAGAGTCGTACTGAAAGTAATGCCTTCCATTTATTTGTATCACAACAACAGAAATGAAATAAATAAACATAATGTGTTAGAATAAAGCTGTCTTACGCCCATGCTATTCTTCAAAATAGCCACTTTTTCTATACTTTTTCTCCACCGATGAACAACAGCCTGAAGCTCGTAAAAATCTATACCAGCCGAGATGACCCCAACGGGGAATTCTTATGCCGCCATTCCATGGATAGTCGTGTTTCTTTGGGGGGAGGCTCATAATGCTGTTTGTGTTCCTGTGTGAGTGGTCGCGGGACCCACCTTGCGCACAATTCTCGGTTTACTCCACTTACTCAACATTGCCTCTAATGTGGTGACGCGACCATTCGCGCATATGAACTGATCGAGACGCTCCTCATTGCGTGGTGTGGCAGCTGTGCGTGCACGACTGCATCGTATTTGTCTTTCAGGTTGCTAAACTCATTATCGAACGACAGGCTATCTCTCCCAGCTCGGTACCACAGAACCAAGGCGAGCTCTACGCTCCCGACTGGTTTCGCGGCATGTGTGGCAGTGTAGCGCATGTAAGCGTAAGTGGTGTATGTGTGTGTAAGTAACGGGGTAGGATAGAATAAGGAAGAGGTAGGAACGAACGTGCGCGGTCCATGGCCCGTTTGTTAGGGCATTGCTCCGGCATTCGCGTTGTGTGGTGTTGATCGGAGAAACCACGGAAAACTACCGATCAGAGCATTTCCTTCCAGACAGCGGCTGAATTGCACTTACTTTGCTCTCTATTGTGAAAAATCCTGCCACCGCCGAGACTCGGACCCTACGACCTCCCGTTGAGAGAAAAGAGCGCGCGACGAGCAGCTCACTCTGTGGTCCGAATACACCACAACCATCAGCAACATGTCACATGCAACAATACCAATGCCAATGCTTCATTGCCATCACGCATTTCGACAGTTGTGTGGCTGAATTTAGCTGACAAGCGATTTCTAGCGGCGAAACCCTTCTAGAAAATGTTATCAGCGGATGCGCGTCATACATTCTTTAATTTCCTTTATGTCAACGAAAATATGAGCAGCTATTTTAATAAATTATAAATACAAAAATGCCTTATGACCAACAGTTTTTGGCAATCGTAGTTCTCAAGCCATTTACAGCAATGCCAATCAATCTCGGCCACCGGATCGGCTAAATTGGTGTTCAAATTAAATATTTCAATACTTCAAAACATTCGTGGAGTATTTTAACCCCTCTTAATCTACGGCACTGATTCTACCCGTAATGCAGCCTACTAATTAGACCCGGTGACGCAACTCGCGTGATAAGCGAGCGCGCGCGCGCAGTGGAGAGGTCGACTACTCAATGTACACTCTCCGCACCACGGAGTCTGTTCGTGACGGCTGGGAGGAGGAGTCGACAGTTGAGTTCACAAGAGGATGACAGAAAAACGTTGTCGCACGTGTGTGTGCGTGTACGTGCGTATCTGTGTGTCGATCGCCGAGGCCGTTGAGACGGTACTTTCTATGTAACGTATGATAAAAACAAACTCTTCTAAAAACGTTTACTATATTTTTACTTAAACATCTAGAGTTATTAATCTTATCTTTTCACAGACGAGTTTTCCTGTTACTGTTTCTGAAAGGATAGATGAACCGCTGCAAAAATATGCTGAAGAAGTTTCAGTTTCAAAATTCCCGTTCTGTTGCCTTTGATATATAATCAGCACTTTTTAGACAACAGAACCAGTGAGTATATTACAAAAGAAAGAGAGTCTGTATCGTGATATCCCAAAACATTCAAGTGAAATATAAAAATTAAGGAGACTGTCCGTCATAATAATGAGGTAATTATCGAAAGAACTAGTAAACAACAAAGTTTTGAAAATTTTTACGTAGAATCAACCCCCCAATTGATGCCGTCGTACATTTACAACCTTGTTCATTTGGTTCCACTGTCGTACATGTGTGAAGAAAAGTTAGTCGCCACAACAAAGAATAATTTAATTGAATAGAAGTCACTACCGTGCATGTCTTCTGCTCAGATCCTGATTCCGCTGATATACTTCTTCTATACTGCGATTTATTTACAACTGCCTCCCACAGGTCATCAGCTGTTAAAGTGTCATTCAATCAGGAGCTTACACGTCACTATGCGCCATATTTTTGCACACCCTTGGCTCTTTCCGAGAAAAAAATAATACAGAAATGTTTATCCGTTTCTGACATTTTGAACATTTTGAAAATGTTATTTAGGCTTCATGTAAATCCCCCCCCCCCTCAAATCAAAATATTCCCTCCAAATTCGGATGGCCGTGAGTTCGGGAAGATCAATCTGGGAATGTCAGTTTTGGAAAATCATCTGAACGGTTAAGGTGCTAATAGTGACCATGGACAAACGGACGTTTTGACGTTAATATTTTTTTTCGGTATTAATACCATAGCTGTTTCTGACTACACAATGTGTTAATGAATGTAATTTACTGCAGTATATAGAAGCATGATTTATCCACTTTTTCGATGTTACGGACCCTCAATACGAGTTATTCTGTCGAAAAATTGCCCCTTTCTGCTGCAACGTTACAATATTTTCTCCTTACTTCATAAGTATGTAACACAAAAAAAATAAAGAGGATAGACGAGGATGCGGTGCTATATTTTTCAAAATTTGAAATGGAACAGTTTAGTTCAAGGCATTATGTTGGCTGCATGCACTGGAGAAGCATGTGTGCAAGATTAACTGAGATTCGACTTCTCGTCTGCTCCCCACATTTACTGACAACGCAATTTTCCTCTCATTCACGAAATAGTGTAAGTTCGAGTTGTAACTTCATGATTTGTAGATATGATACAAATAATAGGGAAAATATTTAGCGTGTGTTCACGCTCAATGTTTGTAAATGAATTAAGCAACTGCATATATATTTCTCCCTTTTTTCTTCCTCTCCTTCTCTCTCTCTCTTTCCATCTCCTTCTCTCCCTCCCCCTCTCTATGTCTTTCTTTCTCTCTTTCCCTCTTTCCCTCTTTCTTTCTTTCTTTCTCTCTTTCTCTTTCCTTCTCTCTCTCTCTCTCTCTCTCTCTCTCTCTCTCTCTCTCTCTCTCTCTCTCTCTCGCCTCTTCGTCCCCCTCAACTATTTTCGTTATTAATTAAAATTCAAAACAACTTAATGATTAGATGTCATAACTTAATGATTATATGTAATGGTTAGGATGTGGTCAATGCTTAATTGCTTTATTTTCCAAACAAAGTGAACCCCTGCATGACCACTGCTTCCTGTATGTTTCTAGAGTAACCTGCGAGAACCACAGCTTTATTGAGGCAGGTCTTAACGGGCATGACACGTCAAACGAAGAAACGCAACATCTGCGCAACATCCTGAGTTCCCAGTCAGCTGCGGCGGTGGGTGACAGACTCGCGCTCGCGCACGCACACACACGCACGCACACACACACCGAGCGATAAAGCGGCCATTACACAGTCCCTTATCACGCGCAGCGCCCCCAATCAGCAGCCTTTCACCTCACGCACCGCGCGCAATCACTTCCGCCGGCGCGACGCTCAGCGACAACTGCTATCAACGCCATATTGCTCTATTCTCTTGTTGTTGTTGTTGTTTTTGTTTTTTCAAAAATTACAAAAACGTAATTTTTGGGACTTGTCTCTCACGTCGTTAATATTTACATTAGCGGCAATTTCTTTACATTAACGTATTTATGAGTGCATGTGCTTTAATAAAGAAAGGTAAAGTTTCCCAAAAATTCAATAGTGTCCCGTGAGAATGAGCTCAAAATTCCGCATGTTCACAAACGCTCAAAGGCCATTTTTTCAAAAACGACTCCAATTTTTTTCTTTAACCTTTTTCTACAGATAATGTTAATTGAACTGTTTAAGATGACATAGAATTAATTTTGCTGTATTCATTTCCTTTTTCAAAAACTACAAAATTGTTTTGTAATTGTTTTGAAAGATCTCTCACGCATTTAACATGCACAGTTCCATCAATGTTTAAACACTGCTGCATTTTTGTTTGCCGCTAGATGACGCATGATCGCGACCGTATCGAGCAGTGCTGACGATCATGCGACATCTGACGACACGACCGAGAAAGACGCGAAATACCGCGAGATGTTCCATCGTAAAGACAAGGCCTCGCGCGCCAAGAAAGAAAAACCCAAGTATAGGTCAACCAGGAGAGGTGGCTCAGGGCATCAACTGACGTCACCGCAGTGCCTCCGAGCGGAAAGCCCTAGGTTCCAGTTCCAAAGGTGGAAGGATTGTCGACACTAGCAACACAGTCAGCTGCTGTCTGGAGGAGAATAGCTTTCAGCAGAGAGAATTATAAAGCGCACAGTGTATATTCGTAAAAACCTATAAAAATTTAAATGTTGCGACAATTCGTTTTTTCGAACACGACTTGCGCCTTTAATATTAAAGATACACATTTCTTTGTTAATACAAAGTATTCCCCAGTGGTATATCATCAAATTATCGTAACCACGTTTTTGCAAATATATGTTGTGTGGAGTGATTTTGATTAAAATTGTGTCATTGGTGTGATTTTGATTGCAATCATAAGAACATTACGAATGTATTACGGTGTGAAGATGTCTCAGTCGGGAGAGCCTGCGCTTCTCACCCTCAGCAAGTTCGAATCTCGGGCAGAGGACATATTTGGTTCTTTAAACTTTTACAAAAAGCCCAATATTTTCAAATTCAATGCAAGAAAGCCAATTTCATTTAAACTTTTATACTAAAAAACAAAAATATGCATATTTTTAAACTGTGGCGATATGTTTCATTAATAGGTTTTCAAGCGATGGCTGAAGCATTTCTGTGTTAGAAGTTCCAATATCGTAACATCAGGTAACCGTTATCAAAATACAAGATAGTACGTGCTGAAAGTATGTGCAACTAGTTTGTTGGTTTCACTTTCCCTCAGAATATCTTTCAAAATTGTAAGTAGTAAAAGACCAAGACTCATTCTGTAATATTTATTCATACATAAAGCGAAATGTTCGACCACATCCGCCACTCCCATGCACTAAATATGATTGTTAACGGGACTGAAAACAATTTATGTACAAATACAACTTTATGATGTGGCTACGTCTTCCATAAATTTACGACATGAGCATCATAAACTTCGCAGAACTTCCCAGTATTTTTCACAAAACTTGTCTCCATTTAGCGTACAATTTTGATGTATTCGGAGTACGACAGACATTTATGATTGCAAATAACCATCTAGTAGAAAATTATTAATATTTTTTCTTTTGAAGTGAGTTATCTATTCTTTGTTTTTATAATAAAAATGTGTGGCCTTTAAATATTTTTTTTTAATTTACACTACGTAGTTTTTAGATTTAGCTACTTATCTCAATGGTGAGCGCGGCACCTACGTATTTACTTCATGGTTCAATCTAAAGGTAGTATACGTGCACATGCAGCAAACAAAAGAATCAACGTACGGTTCTAGAATATCTCTGTTACGTAATTTTGTTTCGGTTTACTTTCATGAAACATGCATGATCAAATTGTTTCAGTCTGACACTTCACCACAAAACCCATTCCAGAAAAAAGTATCAATTTAGACCGTAAAGTTAATTAAAATAAAAGTATGGCGAGGAAAACAAAATGCATTATCTTCATAATCCACCGTGCTTCTTAGTTAACAGTTAATTTGTAAGTAGTTTGTATCGAGGTGCGCGGAAGAAGGAAAAGAGCTTCAAGAGTACTTGGTGGGGGCAACGCGAGGTGGCCGGAGAGGGACTGAGAGTGAACAGGAAAGATGAGAGGCGGGGAAGAAACCACGCGAATTGCGAAGGTGGTAGCGGTTAGAACAAGGAATGAGGGAGAAGGCGAGGGTGAGATAAGGGCGGAAGCTCAGGCGAAGAAGGACGTGGAAGTGATGGTGGAGCAGAGATGGAACGAAAGAGAAAACGGGGACTGGAACTGCGTCTGTGATTGTGTAACTGTGGCGGTGGCGGCGACGGAGACATTAACGATGAAGTTAGGTTAAACGGTTAAGTTAACGTAGACATTGTCAGTGACGGTGATATGACGATGACAATGTCAGCAGTGGCGAGGCGGATTCTGGAGCGAAATGGGGGCAGGCGCGGGGTCGGGCTGGAATGAAAGGGCGAGTGGGAGCAGGGGTGGGGGTCGCAGCGGAGGAAGAGTCAATTGCGAAGGAAGGCAGCGACGCACGGCTTCAGTAGCTTCATCAAACGCAGCAGGCGGAGGGCGAGTCGCGCACAGGCCCACAGCTGTTTTCTCCTGAGGCGTCTAAAGAAAACGAACAGCGTCTAACACTAAACAATGGACATTTTTACAGTGATCTTCGTTAAAAAACAATATGAACAATAATACCTTAATATCAATGAACTTTAAAAAAGATAAATCGATAAAATGACAAACCCGGTTTTCAAAATGTTGCAAGATATTTCTTCGTTTTGTACCATTTTTGCTTCATCATTGTTAGATAGCATGAACTAACTCCATTATTAAAATATATTTCACATTTTAGAGACCACGTCTTTTCCCCTAACTAATCTGTCTGAACAGTGACCATGTAAATTACAGTAAACACCTACTGTATATCATATCTCGCAATAACTTTTTCTATGGTTCGATCAAAATGATCCTTTTTCATTACGATTCCACTACCAACGTCTTCAATCATATAAGGAATGGATGAATAACTACAATGGATAGGTAATAATTATAAACGAGCCATAGTGCAATGAGTAGAAAAGGAAAAGAGTGAGCGCCTAAAAACCTGCAGTGGACCGGTTTTGTCCTCGACAAACTACATATGGATCGACCGGGATTTTATCTGTATTTGAATTCTATTTATTAGATATATTTACTAAGAAACGCTAAAAGATGGTTCTGGCGTAGAAATGATGCAATATGTACAAGTTCTCTGGAGCTCCGCAATCCCTACCTCATTCGTTTATGGCACATAGTTGACAAATAGAAGAACCATCAAAGCAAGGCGAGCAACATTTGAAAATTAAAAATGTTCTCTTCCACGTAACGATAAAAGTATTTTCATTATCAAACGTTTTATTTATTTATTTAATTTGTTATATTGATTACAAAATATCAACCCAACCCCAAGCCTCTATTGCCACTACTAGAAAAAGGAGATCTCACCAAAACGTGCGGATATTAAAGCTACATTGATGCCCAGAAGCAACACGAGGGGTCATCCCAGCAATTTCTGTGCTTCAAGGGAGACTGTGGAATTCAACCCCAGTAACGGCGGTGCAATGCTATCTCTTGATTGGTTGTTTGATTGATGGATCAGTGTTACTGGGCGCGCCGTCTGCTAAGGCCATTAGTTCCGTAAATGTGTTGTATATTTGATCGCGGAAGATGGTGGCAGGTTGGATGGTTGATTGATTGTTAGTGATTCCCGGCGCGTCAAGTATTGAGATCAATAGTCCCGTAAGTGTAGTGCTCTGTTTGCTCTTAAGGTGGCGGTGGCCTTGCCCCGCTGTATTGCAAGATCCGGCGCCGTCCACTAGCGGGACTTTCCCAACCAGGTGGCAGTGTAGTGTATGTTAGTGTAGGTGAGTGCAATGACCTAGGGTAAGGCAACGAAGAGGTAGGAAAGAGCGCGCGCGGTCTGTGACCCGTTTGTAACGTTACTGCTCCGGCATTCGCCTGGTATTGATCGGAGAAAACACGGAAAACCACCGTTCAGAGCAGCCTGCTGCTAGAATTTTCCTCCAGATAGCGACTGAATTTAACCAGCTAGTCGTCGGGACTCGAACCTCCCGGTCAGAGGGGCTACAGTGATATCCCCTGAGCCATCTCTCGCGGTCGTGCTGGACAGTGATATCCGTCCCCCCTACACTTCAACTTGCAGGGTTTTCCCCAATCAGATATCTCCCACCAGCAGGATACCACCCCAACCGGGCCAGTTCTAAGCTCCGCCGCGAGAGGTAACGTAGTGCGTGTAAATGTGTAAGTAAGAGCGAAGATACGACAAGGAAGATTAAGAAATCGAAGATCTCGCGCGCTCCGGGGCCCCTTTGTTAGGGTTATGCTCTTCCATTCTATAGGCGTCGATCTGAGAAACAATGGAAAACTACCGATCAGAACAGCCGGCCAGCGGCAAAACGCGACCTAGTTCTTTAGCTATGCTGTCGAAAATGCTAGGAACTTGCCGACGGAAGCGCTGCAAAGGCATCAATTGACGCCCTGAGCCCCGTAAGCCGATGCAAAGCTGCCTCGAGCACTGCGCTGGGTGTCTGCGTGGGGGGGGGGGAGACACCGCGGCGTGGGAAACCGCACGCCCGATAGCGCACGCGCCCGTTAGCCACTTGTTAGGGCGATTGCGAGCTGCGCGAGCCGCGGAGCGGGCGACGGGGGAGGCGGCGGCGGCGGCGGCGCCGGGCGTTTCCGTCTACGGGTTTCACTTCGGGTTCACCTCCTTCCTGCCCGACAACCACCGACTTTAATGCCGACCAACTCCTTCACATCAACAATTCATTTCACCAGCGGCGCAACCTCTATTTTTCTTTGAAGGAGGCCGTAATAGAAGATCCAGCCAACCCAAGTTTTATTATGAACTTTTATTTTTCATTTATTCGTAGTGTAAAATTTATTTTTATTTGCTGATATATCTCGACTTCGACTCAGTTAAGACTTTGGTTACTATAGAAAATTAGTAAGAAATATTTTTGTGAATACGAGCCATTGGTTCCTTCCAGGTGGTCGACCCCACAGCCACCCACCTTGGCTGCTTGAATGATTTTGTTGTGATTTGGAAATGTAATTTTCTAATGCAAATAAAATCTTAACTCCTGAGAGCCTAACATCGCGTTTTCATGATGACGTGACCTTTAATTGGTTCTTAAAACGCGCGTATCAAAGCCTAGAATCTCAGGGGACATTTTTTACTGGCCAACAATGCCTCGATCCTTTCTTCGAAAGCATGTAAGGAATATTCTGTTATCGAGTGAAACCGAGATCGGCGCCAATTGTGACCCTATTTCAACTTGACATCGAAATCTCAGAGCCTTTCCCTTTGAATATGTCGCACAGAACTGCGAGTGGGCCACGTCAATAACTGTTGTGCATTGCTATTTGCGCATTTTCGACGACAGAGAGATGGGGATACATTACTACTTTCACACTAAAATTTTGTCAAAATACACAACTTGAATTTTTACCACTAGGGCAATAGTTTTCTATTTACCATTAAAGTAATATGTAGGTATATGGTAAGAAAAATACAGCCTCTAAAGGAAACTTTCCAGATATTGTTACTCTAAAGGTATATTGTTAAGCCCGTTACCAAGCAGGAAAATGATGCTTTCTAGCTCCCCATCTTCTACACCATGTATATAGTGTGTATGTAAGTTTTTTTATTTCGTATTTAAGTGCCTTTCATCTACGGTTATGCATGCCCATGAGTAATTATTTAATTAGTGGACGTTGACGATGACGCGTTGGATGAATGAAATATGAAGGAGTTAGAGGCAACAGAAACGGAGGGACCCCGAATGAAACAGATAAAAGCTTCGCTTCGCACACCATAAATTCACAAAGTTTGGACGGGAATCAAACCCAGGCTCCTGTGCGAAAAGGCTCATGTGCCGGCTATTACGACCACGACCCCCCTCTAACACAAATATTCAATAAGTGAATGAAATGTAATTTATGAGATCATTTTATCAATTCATAACTTCGAAGTGCATATTACTTTCCCAATTTTCTGACATTTCTTTTTTTTTCAATTCCATCCACAATCAAGCACCGATTCATGTTCATCCCATCATTTTCTACCACACGATTTCTTTGGCGACAAAGGACAGCAGCGTGTGAACAGATTCTGTCGTGTCAGTAATTGCCGCGTTGGCCTACGACGGACGTGGCAAACGGTTGCCGTGGCAACGAGGCTTAAAGAGGAGGACGCAGTTCTTCCAAGAGACGTGCTTGTTGACACGGGCATGGTAATCTGAGCTAAATGCACATCCGCAAACGTAACCACCTGCAAGAATCCTCAGATATCCGTCAACAATCAATGTTTGTGACTTGAGATAAAGTTTTCATAAAAGTATTGCCACCATTATCAACATACATAATTAAGTTGTATCTTCTTGTGTAAGTCAAATAAAATGAAAAACCTATCTCCATATCAACCTAATATTATATAATAACAATAAATTATTTTTAAATAAAAATGAATAATAGTGTTATCTTATTTTAAGGCATCGCTATAAATACAGTAGCAAGATCGATCAAGGTTCACTTTTTATACGACTATGTACATCAATATAGATTTATTAGACATGCGTTGTAAATTAAATTGATAAAAACATTTCAAACATTGTGATTATATACATATACATATTAGACATATTAGACATTTCGTCTCGATATTTGGAGTTCTCGTCAAGATTTTTCAAAATTTAGTGTAATCTCTATTGTTCCGTCATGTTTGTGAGTTTAAAATAATATTTCCAAAATGTTCATTGTTTCTTGATAATTGACTCGGTTTTATTCAATTATCAAAAAATCTGTTAATGCAAACTTTGATTTTTTTTTAAATTTTAGAGTTCGAATAATTTCACTCACAATATTCTTATTCGGAACGGGACATATAACTTTTTCCATTTGGAATGTGAAATACAATCATTTCATTTCAACTCTGTTGAGTTGAAAAATAAGAATTAAAATTTTCTGGGTGAATCTTATGACCTTTCGTCTTTTAATTATGTATGCGAAATAATTTCTCTTCGTTTTAGGATATCTGTTTTAATAAAAAAATGCATGAATTAATCGACTTGGACAAATTATAGTGTTAAAATTAATGGGCCCTATTAACCAAAATAGTAGATAGATACATAAAACATTATTATTCATATGGAGAAGTTACTTCAATGTTTCACTAAATTTCATTCATTCTCTACGAAAAAGTAGCAGTGGGTTAGTAACTTCACACGCAAATTCCTGGCAACTCAATGGGTAAATTTAAATACAGTTTTAATGCAAGTATTATCTTTGTCGACCATTTTAACACACGATCAATCACAATATTTATTCTTCTTCTCAGTCCATACCCTCTTCGATGGTGCCTGAAGAGACTGGATGGGTTATACAGATAATATACATAAATGATGTTGGAGTAATGGTAGAATAAGAAGCATCAGAAACGGTAGGACCCTGAGAAAACCTGCCGTGAATCGCTTTGCCCACCACAAATTCCACGTGGACCGAACGGTATTCGAAACGCAATACCGAGAGATGAAAGGTGATCTGCCTGACCACTAGTACACCAGGGGTTGCTTCTAAAATGAAATACTTAACCTACGAAACTTACGTTTTAACTCATGAAAACCATTAGTGGTCAAATTCAACTTCGCCCACACTTCACATAACAATAATATGGAGTCGGCCAAGCAATCGCAAATTGGATTCGCAATTACGTTGACAACTAAGAGCAACAAAGCTTTGAGCGGTTGTTTATTGCGCGACCGGGCGCCGCCCGCAGCGCTGAGTACTCACCCGCCGTCGCCGTCGCCCGCGTGGGCGGCGGGCGGCGGGGGCGCCGCGCGGGCGGCAGTGCTCGGGGGCGCTGGGCGATTCCCAGCGTCAACCGTGCGCAGCCGCGTCCCGCGCCCTGCGCCCGCGCCCGCGCCGACACCCGCCCCTACCGCCGCGCGCCGCGCGATGCCTCGCCACCACGGTCGCCACCGGCGAAGCGGCCGCCGTACGCACCCCCTACCGCTAGGCTGCTGCGCTGCTTCCAGCCCCCGACGCCTCCGACCGGTCGCCCATCCTCAATGTGCTGCAACACGGGCGCTTGCTCAAGGAATGTGGGGCGCGACAACATTTAAAATTAGACCCCTCCCCCAACACCCCAGACATTCGTGGTTATTGACTCCGGGCGCGGCTTCCCAGGTCAAAAGTACCGTAACAGCAGTGCATGTATACCAAGCACTACTGTTACGGAACCTACGAGCGAAGAAGTGTCTCGAGAGGTGTCAGCGCAGCGTTCCTCCACGCTAGGACGTGAGAACAAGCGCCGACCTCCACGAGTCTGTTTATCGGGTTCCCCCTTCAGGTATCTGCCCTAGCGTGACACAGTGGCAACTGAAGCAAACGCGACCGTTCCAGATATATGGTCGTGCGGAGCATACGAGTGAGTAAATAGAAAGGAGACGATATGAATGAGAAAGGAAAATCGCCTTTCTCCTAATATTGATAGAAGAAGGCACAGAAAACTACCGATCAGAGCAGCCAATCGCTGGAATTCTCCTCCAGACAGTGGCAGAATTCGACCCAGGTAGCTAATGCCCAATATCTGCAAATTCGGTCAGGAAAATTATATTTGTTTAGATTTATTTATTTTCTTGAAATGCGATGGTCGTACTTCATAGTGTTTACTAATTACTGTTTTCCAATGTGATTGGATCAATAAATTGGATAATTGAATCAATATACATATATAATAATATCTAGATAATCAATAGGTTGCATAATTTGTATGTAATAGGTAAAATTACGAAACAAAGACCATGGCCTGATCCGCCCCTGGGCTGCAAAGGCACCAAGGGCGGGCGAGCCCGCTGGACGTCAATATCACTGATGAGAAAACGTGCGTCAACTAGCTTTTGACGATGACGAATAAAATATACTTTGCACATCAACAGATTAAAAATAATTTACAATGTTAACGTTAATTGCTAATATTATTGAAAAGTAAGCATAAATATATTAATAAATATTTTATCGTAGGCTGTATTGTTTGTTGACCATCATGAGTACGATTTCGGATTAGCACTAGCTTAGATTTAATTATTGTTGGTTTATTTTTTTAGAATAATTATAGTTTTACATGTTTAGTTAGCAGTCAATTATATTGACCAATAATTGCATTACCGAAAATGTATGTTTATTGAATTGTTTTGTAGTGCATTATAAAACATTTTTGTAGTTTTAATTTATCAGAGAACAACAGATCACTTTATTGAAGTATACTGATACTTATACTTATTATCTTTATTATTATTATTATTATTATTATTATTATTATTATTATTATTATCATTACTATTTTGGTTACAATTATTGATTCTTTGTATTCAAGACAGGCATTTAAATATGAAACGTTAAGATATCTGGGAGGGGGATTTATCTCTTCCACGACCGCAGAAGATACAAGCTCTGGCATCTGAGCGAAGGTTTCCGCCTAGTTTTAGAGAGTATGCCTTTGGATCTAGAATCAAAATAATTCAAGAAAAGCCCACAACAAATATCTTCATTAACTCATTTCCTCACTATTTCAGCTTCTATGTTTTTAGAGTCAAAACATAGTTCCAAAACAAACGATTCAAAATGTTATTTTTTCATCGCTTTTGTTTAGAAGTCGCGTAAACTGTCACAATTATACTTCCTTATCTTGTCGGTGGCTTGTCATTGGATCGCAAGCCGTTAAAATGGTTTAATCAAAATTTACGAAGAAAGTATTTAAAATGCAATAATGATCAACAAACAATACCAAGATAAATATCGTAGTAAATCTAATTAGACTGGATAGAAATCAAGTTGACTTGATATGAAAGGCTACAGCCTTCACATTTTGACCCTCCTAAAGTATTTCACCCCTTCTTTCCCTTCTATGTACGTCACCGCAGTCGCCCTAGCTTTGTTTCATGGTCTCCCTTCTCCCACTGGATTGGAGGCCTGCAACTGGCATCAAAGAATGCACAGCTGCCGCCTCGCCTGCCGCAGGTCGCTCTAGTGGAAGCCTGACATGGAGTGCCTCACGCTTTACAATTGTCCGTGAAGCGTAAAATCGAAATTGCGTGAAAGATAGGTTTCTCTCTTACGCAAGTGGACTCAAAATATAGTAAAGCAACGCCACTCTTACCACTTCTGATGGAAGTTTTCCTAATCTAGAACAAATTTATTCAAACGCGTTCAAAATATAATATATAAATGTTTTGTTAGCAAATTTTGTAGAAACATATTGAATGAAATTAAATCCTCAAATACCAAAAACTGTTTAAACTCACGAATAATAATATATAGATTCTGGAAATGGCAATAATGTAATCACGAATTCAAAAGTAATAGTGAATTTATTCATTTCATTGAATTCATAAGACAAAGTTGGTTGATTATTTAATTGTTTGTATTGTAATTTTTGTTTAAACCAATTGTCTATCACAACTATAACTAAAACGTCTGCATTATCATTTGAAGTAGCGATGCCCGCCTGCTGAAGGGTTAACAATGTGGGTTGCTACCATCAGCAGCACTTCACGACATAAGCGCAAGCGACATCAGAACATTTCTTCTGTTGATTAGACATGCGTACGTGAATACACACACGCACCCACATATGTTTACATACACTCACAAGCACGTATTTGCGTGCCCATACTATTATTTACAGATGAACACAATAACAAAGCATGCATATGTTAAACAGAATAAATTACATCAAGGGAATACTTAGAGAAATGAGCGTGACACGTATGTTACTCTCTGGGGGGCCAGTGGCCAAGCACGACACGTACGAAAAAACAATTGAGGCAGCTGAAACTTGAGCGAATCACTACGCACCTGCGTTGCCGGGCAGTCGTCCCCGCCGCGGTCCCACTCGCACTGGCGACTCAGTGGCGGCGGCGCTGCCCCGCGCTGCCCCCTGGCGGCCGGCGCCGCAACCAACGCGCGCCTCCAGCCAGCTCGCACGACGCCCCGTGTTGAACTCGAGGCACCATGCACGGTGCTAAGGGGATGGAACTCCTCTAGATTTTATTTTTTTTTAATCTGCGTATTCATAGGAATTGTTCCTGATCCTCAACGACAAAGGAAATTATTTATTTATTTTATTTGTTTTATTTATCTTATTTATCTTATTTATTTTTTTCTTTAACTTCCAAACAGTAAAAAATATGTGTGACGTTTTGAAAGCAAAAAAATCACGGACATTTAGTGTTCAGAACCAAACTTAGGGATTTCTGAGTATGGATTACACTTTGCTGAATAGACCAAACGAAACTTTTAAATCACAAAATATTCGCACCGCAAAATATTCGTTTCATCTTGAAAAATCTTTGCACATAAAATTAGGTTATTGAAATAAATTGAAGTGAAAAACAAGTTGAAGATGAAAAACTAATCAAGCAAATTAGCAATCTGCAGTAGAGTCGATCAACACTGGAATTCCGTTTACTTTGTCGTTACGTGAAGGTCAAGGTCTTGTAAGTTTTACTACTCAATGTCAAACCTTTTCAAAGAATTTTGTTTCGCTTAAAAGTTATTCATACTTACCACAAAAGGTTTTTTTTGTTTCAATAACACTACGTTTAATTTATTTAAATTCATGTTAGGACTTGGGCAAGTAATAGCATTTCATTCAACGGTCATTTTATACTTACCGTTCTATTGTAGCTCCGCGAACCGCACGTCATTTTCAGACAAACTCACCAAATCTGTACTTTAAACGTTTTTGAGAACAGAAAAACCTTTGTCTTGAAATGACCGTAGGATTTTCAAATAGTAAGTAACGTAATAGATTCGCGAATAACCTCGCGCATGTGTGCTCTAAACTACTTTTCAACTCGCCGTCTGCGAAAGATGTTTTGCACACATTTCGCGTCGTTTCGCACTCGCTTCCGAATGTTTAGCGCACTATTAGTTAGAACGAAAACATTAAGTATTTCGCACACGGAAAACTCCCTTGAGAAACCGTGTTTTTCTGCGCACGGAGAGTTAAATAGTTATTTATGCTACGAGTGGGTGAAAGTGGCATTACTTTGCGAGCACGAAAGGTTTCCACACGTGAACGAGTAGCACAATCCTTCGAGCAATATAAAATCACATTTCTCACGTGTCATACTCTACTTTAAAAAAATCCTTACTGACTTTCATTTTAATCTAATTAAAGTGTACAAATTACTTAGCCCTCGTTGTTTAGCTTGCTCGCTTCCCATAGCGCAACCCCGGGATCCCGGTCGGGGGAAATATGAATTGTGCCCTTTTAAATGTGCCAGTTTCTGCTGCTGGGGCGATGAAAAGGCTCGCTTCTCAGGTTGAGAATACCAGAATACAGCGTAAGGATGGCTATGTGGTAATCACACATACCCCTTAACCCATGGCCGCAAGGCTGGGACGCTGCTGGTAGGCCTTAGCTCGTAAAGAGCTGTTGTGCCAAGAACATACATGCAAATTAATTAATTATGTAGTGCTTTAAGGTCAGTAGTAGGTGATGCGGTCACACAAAAGTATTTTGTTTCCTTTGCATTGACAATTATATCTAAACATTTGAGCACTATGGCTAAAAATTGAACTTTTAGCACGTTGTGCATGCGCTAAAAGTAATAGATTTTACTATTGACTGTCTAAAAGAGTTATTTTAACAGTTCTCTGAAGCATTTGTGTGTTATATTCTCTGTATTTTAATCTGAACATTGTTTTGCAAATTTCATAGTAAATATTTGAATTGAAACTACAATACATAGACTTTGCACTTCTTATTTTGCAATGTCTGGTATTTTAATTAGATATCTATATTGTAGAGTAATGTAAAACACGGGACGCCGCGTACGTTGTCCAATGTCCCCGCCGCGTCTCTTGATTAGACGTACTGAGCACTGAGCACTTACGGAGAGTAAAACGGTATTTCTTTCGCTTACGAAAAGCAATAACATTACATGCACCGAGATCACCGTCCCGCTATCAAATGAATCGGTACATCTGGCGGCGCCGGATGGCAAGGTAGCAGTGATCTCTGCTCTACCGGCACCACGCCATCTGGAATGCGACATCGACTGCTGTCTAGTTTTAATTAATCCAGAGCATTCTCAAGCGCTGCTTTTAAAAGCCGAAACCATTTTTTCATCCCATTCTTCACAAAACCCACCAACCTCCCCATAATGTGTATACAAAACTTAGAAGGGGTTGGTCGCGGGTTACCCTTGAAATGTGGCTTAATAGCTCGGCAGCATCGATCCATGTGCGCTGCTGTGACGCTTTTCTTCAGCAATGAGTGTGCGGAGAGCGCGCTTTGGGCGAGGTCAAAGGGACGTTTGCCAGAGCAAGGAAAGCAGCGGCGTAGCTGCGAATGAGGCGCTCGGTGGACTTCGAAGCACGTAGACATTGGACGAGCAGTCGCCCTCATCCTCGAGCGGAATGGAATGCTGCTTAAGACCCTGGATTACCGAATAGAAACACTGCAAATGTACGTTATGTATATCAAATACTACACCTATAATCAACTATACATCTACTTCGAGTTATGCCGACCAACAACCCTCATTTTCATTTCGGTTCGATTTAAAACCAAACACAACTTTGTACATCGCCAAACAAGTGTAAATATTTTGCAATGTAGATGTAGATACGCATCAAAGATGTCTCCTGCGGCGCGGGGGAAGGAACAGCGCCCGCCTGAATCGTGCCTGGTGGCAGTTAAAGGCGGCGGCGTGTCAGCCAGAGCCGGTGGGGGCTGGGTGGGGGTCGTGCGTGGGCGCGGCATGGACGGAACGAGGAGAGAGCGCGGGCGGCGACACGACGGAACGCGAGCGACGCGGATGGGGAGGAGAGAGGGTGTGTGGATGAGGCGAGGCTCAGGAAGGACGAGGACAGGAGGGGCGGGGGAAGAGAGGGACGAAGGGGAGTACCGGGCGAGGGGTGAGAGAAACAGCGAAAGAATGGAGAAAGACTGGGGTGGAGGGGAGAGGGGTCGAGATGCAGAGAGAGATCGGGTCCGGGTGCAAGGAGATGGAATGAAGAAGGGCGGAGATAGATTGGAAAGGGGCGGAGCGGGACCAAAGAGAGGCGGAAAGGGACCGGGGAAAGGTGAACAGTGACCGGGAGGGGCAAAGAAGGATAGGGACAGATGGAGAGAAACTGAGGAATGGGGATCGGCTGGAAGGAGCGCGGAGACCAGGGACAGAGCGATAAGAGGCACCCGGAGAAGCAGAAGGGCGGAGCGAGACCTGATGCAGCGGAGAGGGTCAGGAGATGGAAGCAGGCGGTTGCAAGCTGGATGCGATGATAGTGCAGGCAGTGGCGAGGAGGGCGGGGAGGGGCACAGAGTGGATAGAGGCGGGGACGGAAGAGAAGGAAAAGAGGACAGCGGGGCGGAGGCGGGGTTAGCGCGAGAGCGACGCCCGAGCGGCGGGGGGGGGGGGCGTTGATAAGGGCTAACCGCTCACGCAGCTGCTCATTTGCACTCCGCGCGCTCGTGTTTTGTTACCTTATCTCGAATCGCTCGGATTAGCTCAGGCCACCGACCACCGGCCCACGAGTGTATTAACTCTTTCGAGAGCCCCCAAGAGTAAAATACTTCGCTGTAGGGCAAACTTATAAAATGTTGCACCAACGTGAAAAATTCGTTAGAATATTTTAAAGCACCAAACAAATGAATGGTAATGTGCATGTTCCAACGACAAAAATGTTTTGCGATTATGTAAGGTAAAAGAAACAAAAGGGCGCACAGAGGCTCCGTCCATTCCACACACGTACGGAGACTCGCGAGAGGTCGATCAGCCAGCGCTCACTCTGAGCGGAGCCCCCCCCCCCCGCATCGCGTCACGGGGCTGGCTGGCAAGTGCGCGTCTTCCATATCACCGTTCATTCTGTCATTCCGATTGCGAGATTGATTGGTTAATGTTAGTGGTTCCGGGCGCGTCAACGACTAACGTCACTAGTCCCTAAGTGTAGTGTGTGTTTTCCCTCAGATGGTGGAAGTGATCTTACTGGTTGGTGGGACTCAGCGCCAATACATCTCTTGGCTAGCGGGGTTTTCGCCAACCAGGTACCTCCCACCAGGGGCCACCATCCCAGCAAGGCCCTCTAGAAGGGAAGGCTGACGACACGAAGGGTGGCTGGCAGAAAATGCATGCTGTCCAAGTGGCGTACCCTCCACAGCTTTAAACAGAGATCTTGTTCTTAAAATCGCTTGGAATCCCATACTTCTTTACAATAACACGAGGAAACATTAAGCCACCTTGACAATTGAATCTAGTTATTTGTATTAAGACACTCCGGTATTGTTCAATTTTCGTACACATACATTAACATAATGTTGAGACTTAAATTGTGTACATATTACATTATTTATAATATAAAATTTTGTAGAATTCATCAAACAATTTTGCTACTATCATTAATACTCAAAATAGATTAAGTACCTTCATTATAACAATTCGATTTATATTTTTCTTGCTCTTTTTTTCAAGTTATCTACTTTAATTGAATATGAATACCAAGAGAATAGCTAGGAGTAAGGTATTAATTAGATATTTCTCCGTCGGCCATATTAGTAATTTAGTATTCAGAAAATTTTATTCATAAAATACTCCAGCAGATAATGTAAAATTATGAGATCATTTAAAATACAGGAATTACATTGCAAACACATAAAAATTGTTTTTAATGCTTTAAATTGACTTAAATATCTTCCAATTTTGCACACAGTTTTGTGACTTTGCCTCTTACATATTTGAAACCCTTATACTTAATATTCCTAATACACAGTGATTCTTTAATAAAATGTTTGATATATACAAAGTACTATGTTCTATTAATGTGAGCAGGATTTTTTCACAACTACAAACTGTGTTTTCCATTAACTGTATCTCTGTCTCTCACACAAAGCCCTTCAATAAAGTTCTTTGATTTTCAGGCTGAAGGAAATTCATTTCAAAATTTTCTGATATCTATATTTGAAGCACATCGTGAGTCTTCGTCAAGTAGTGAGGCTGTTCACTAATATAGAATGGTATGCATCTTTCACTATAGTCGATCGACTAGATACGTTCGTTTAGAAAATATCTCGACACCATTGCATCTTACTGCTTTGTTCTGGTAGAGAATAAATTTTGAGTTGAAGTGTTTTACATACACACGCACAATCATATAAGTACTTTGAGGAAACAAAATCTTTTCTATTTATGTATTTCATCCACTAGTCTCACGATAGGATTGTTATGAAATTTAAAAGTTGAAATGCGTTCTGTCGATCCAACATAATTCGATCAATAGCATGGCACACTTCACTTTCTTGACATTTTGTCGTATATCTCTCCTACATAATTTTCAAAATACCTCCCTTTAAGGATAGTTTGCAAGTATTCGCTGAAACAATGTAGTGTATAATAGTATAAACAAGCATCCAAGAGCACGCAATAATAAATGTTACAAAATTTAACATTTTTTTTCAAACTATATTCAATCAATTTTACCATATAGTATTCATACATACGATATCCCTACAGGACAATATAATTTAAAACACCAATGCAGAAAAACCAAGCGTACTATTAATACTGAATTATTCAAACATCCGATCGCATCTAAACATATCCCACGAGGGCAAACGAGCTAGAACATTGACAAGGGCACATGCGAAAAGTAAAAATTTTCAGCCACTCATTGCGACGTCATATTACCTGATATTCACATTGGTTCAGGCCTTCTAATATACTATTCTAGATGGCCTTGGCCCAACCGGTACCAAGCTCTAAGCTCCCGACCGGTCTCCCGGCATGTGTGGTAGTGTGGTGCATGTGAGTGTGAAAGTATGGGTGAGAATAGGACAAGGAAGAGGAAGGAAAGATCGCGCGCGATCCGTGGCCCATTTCTTAAGGTACTGCTCTAGCATTCGCTTGGTGTTTATTGGAGGAACCACGGAATACTACCGACCAGATCAGCCGGCCTATAGAATACTTCTCCAGACAGCGACTGAATTCGACCTCTCTGAGAAGCTAGTGCCGAAAATCCTGCCACCGTCCGGACTCGAACCTAGGAACTCTCAGTCAGAGGCACTGCAGTGACATTGGTTGATGTCCAGACCCACCTCCCACGGCAGCCGTAAAGCAAAGCGCATCGCCTCATTAGAACCTACGTATCTGGTAGCGACCCGTCTACTTCCCATCTTCTTGCAGCTGGGATGATCACACTCTCTTCTCTGCACGCATCCATTCTGTAAATAGCTTTGGATCTTGCTACTAATGTTGTCTTGACTTCGCTCCTCTTCAGTAAATAGTAGACTTCGATAAACGGGAAAAAATTCTTCTCGACTTCTAACCGTATGTTCACTGTATAAAGTGTCACTTCGCTGATAATAAAATTTCCAAAGATTTAAATGCCATTTTTTATTTATATTATGTGTTATATTATGTTAAGATGTGTCCTTTCTGAACTTTTTGATCAAAGATAATTTGTGTGATTGAGACACACAAGAGACTCGCTACCGGAAGTGGAACGGAGCACTTTTCGGCTGCAAAATTTTCGATTTAAGAGTGAAATAAAGAATCTCTATATTTATTCTGGAGTATAGGAGTAACACATGTGATACGTATACAAGTAGGTTAGGCCCATGTGTTTAATAGGACATAATTCACTCGTCAGAATGTGACTTGCACAACATGTGTGCATATGAGGTTGCCTAGCATTCAGAGGCAAACCCCCACGTGTAACTCAGATGAATGAAAATTATCATTATATGGTCACTGGCAAAACGTGATCATTTTCTATCCCTCTACATCTTCTATAATTTGGTATTATTTACTTTGAGACATCTAATTATATTGCCTCATTATTTTTGCTTCATCTCCTATCTGACCGTTAAATATCTATCGGATCTTGTTCTCGATTTTCAGCCTGAATACGCCTTCCTGATGTTTTTTCTGGGTTTACTCATTCGCTTAAGGAATATGCAGAAACGTTCTCTATTACTGATTCCCTGAGGTTAATTTAAAATACACCTACCTTTCGTTCATTGATAACAATGGAGGAACTTCGGGTATACATGATGACAAAGGGTATTTTGGGCAACATTTGATTAGTGATTGAAATTGTGGTTAGTAATATCTACCTTTAATTTCATTTTTAAGAGCGTTCCATACATGACAGCTTAATCTCTCTATTTTTCGAACATTTTATGAATAAACTAAAAAGTACATTAAAATTCATTTGTAACGTATAGCTTTCATAAATACGATCATGTACACAGTCTCAAATGAATTTTGTTCTGTAACAAAAAATGTCAGTTTCGTTCACACGCATCAACTGTAATTTTCGAAAATTTCAATTTATTAATGTGGTTAGACGGAAGAGCAGGTGTTATCGCCTGAGACTTCATTATATAAAGACAATTTCATTATTATTATTATTATTATTATTATTATTATTATTATTATTATTATTTTGCATTTCAGCACCTGATCACAGATGCAAGCTAACATCAGGGATATACAATGTAGGCCTTCAAGCCCGGAAACAACTGATTTTGATATCAGGGATATGTCTCCCACTTCGGAATTGGCAACTCATTATTGTGTTTCCCGTAGCTACTTAACAGAAGTAATGTTTCAAATTATTGTTTAACTTTAAATAATTAACTGCCTCAACCGTAAATCAAGCTCGGATCTCCCATTATACGCCCAATTGCTCTTTTTGAGCTATCGAAACAATCACATTTAACTGATGTTAAACGCCCACTGCTGTTTAATATCATTCGAAATACTACTGCTAAGTAGCTATGGGGATCGCAACAGTGAGATGGCATTTGGAAAGGGGGAATCATTTCGGTGCTGTTGTTGGCTTGCGACTATGTTCAGGTGTATAGCGTAAATTGTAATCGCCACAGGGACTCTGATTTTCTAAACGCTGTTCGAAGAGTTGTGGCCACGGGTGCCGGGTTCGGTTCCCCGCTGAGGAAGTTAATTCTCTGAATACTTAAACTCATTTAAATTATTATTATTTTATGTTGAGGTGCTACACGCATTATGTTGACATGTGAGGTATACTACTTGTTCGAGACATTTATAAAACCATTTAAATGTCAAAATAAATATTTCATTCACTTTCTTAAAATACTCGGTAAGAATAGTAATGAATGCCAATACTTTATAGTAATATAAGGAATTGGACAGGAAAGGAATAAAACAATATGTGTATCCTTTGCAGTATGTTTTATTTGATACAAAGCCGTATACTTGCTTCTATCCACCTCGTGTACCGTTCTTTCACTCAAAATAACCTCTGGTAAAAAAAATGTCTTTGCAAACAAACGAGGTGTTCCATGCCTGCCACCTAATCTTTAAAGCGACGATGACATTACAACAGAAATTTTAAAACAGTGCTGTAAAGGTTGCCTACTAAAGGTAGTAGCACAGCCACCACATTACCGACGCTTGATGTGTAAAAGAAAGGGAAAAAGGAAAAGAAACTCAGCTGGGAATATTTAAATGCTCGATGACAATAATGTGGTTGCACTAGCACGACCAGCGCGTGTAGCGTAGGACGAGATTATCGGCAGAAATAATGGCGAGAAACGAAATTAACAGTAGGAAGTCCACACAGTTTTCTTGTACAATTGGCACTGTCAAAATCTACAGTATTGCAACCTACAACATATAATTACAACAAATAGCGCATTCATAAGTAATGAACCATCTCTATATTTTCATGAATAAATATGTTAGCTAAAAACACTTGTAGTATGCGCCATGATATTAAATGTAAAACAAAGAAGGGTTTTTCGCGTATGTAGCGATCTACGGCATAAGACACTATTTCACATTAAAGTTTCTATACAAGTTAGCATTCCAGAAGTTTGGTTAATTTCCATAAGACAAGAAACTTGGTCATCATTTAATGTTATGACGCTGCATACCATAGTTAACATTTTGAACAAAACGCACTTTTAGACCGAATGAATACGAAGGCGAGTCACAAAGTTCCCGGAATTGTCGCCTACAGCATTTCCAAACAAGTATTAGACAGATTTTAAGAGTTGTCGTTGGAGGCCTACCCTGCGAAGGCACTGAGCTCCCCGGGACATACGTCGACTTGTCAGTGAGCTGTGCCGCGCATGTAACGTTGAGACAGTTTTGGGATTCGTCGCATTTTCAAATGACGGTTATCGAGCAGTATGCGAACGTCAGATTTTGTGTTCTACAAAACAAATCCCTAACATCTAAAACTCTTGAGATGTCGACGATCGCCTTCGGGGGCGACTGCTCGCTTCCACTTCCATCGCAAACGAAATCATCGAGCACGCTCAATGTCCATTTCAAACAGTCAACACATAACTTCCACCAGGAAATGCTTCGCGGCCTACGAGACGCAATCAGGAGGAAACGTCCAGACAAATGAGAAGGAAAAGATTGGATCCTACTCCTCGCCCCAGCCCATACATTATCGGTGAAAAAGTACCTCACCAAGCATAACGTAAGTACTCTTGAACATCCTTTCTACTCATTGGACCTCGCACCGGCCAATTTCTATCTGTTCGAATGGCTAAAACGAAAATAAATGGGCAAAACAATCGCTAATTCTGAATTTGGTATTTGGCATGTCAGGGGGCTTCAGTATTTTCACTTAGCAACATTTTAAACGAAACGTGGAATCTCTGTTCCTTTTGCTTCTCCCTCTCAGTCTTAAAGAGTATTTGAAAATAATCGTTTCTGACTGCAGCATTCCGTGCTCTGCCGCGCCCACTCATGTAAGTATTTTTAGAATTCCAAATTAACATTTTACTTATTCAGATTGTTCGGTTACATGTGTTTTCGTTCGCTTTGAGCAAAATAGAACATGATCAGGGTTTTTTGACGATTTTTTCCTATTACTTGTAGTCTTCTTTTTGTTTCTCTTGCCCACGGGAAAGTAAATACATAAACATTTTGACCAATTCCGGGAACGTTTTGACTCTAACTCGTAGTATGCATAAAACACTTGCTACTATTAAAGTACTCTGGTATATGACAAGGGATGTTTTCCTCGCAGACAATTACTCGACTATTTCAACTTTAGCTCACGGAAAGGCCCAGCGCCGTTGCAGACGCCGAGGTGTCTGCTGTCACACGTCAAAATACATTTTTATCGCCAAGCGTTCATCTTCAGAATTGAATAAAGATATTGTCAACTGATCACATATCTGCAAAAGAAATTGAATGCAATATATCAAGACTGAAAACAATTTAATTTTTATAATGACACCAATCTACGATGGAATTACTAGAAGGAAATACGTCCCGCCGGAAAAAACTTCAAAAACGGAATGATTTTATATCGGGAAATTACCTCTAGATGCCGGGAATCTAACGTAACAATCTGTCTTTAGAGGTCTGCGAGTGATCATAAAGTAGCAAGAAAATGTATATTTCTTTGAATTATCCTTCGGAAGTTGTAGCACGGGGATTACGTTCTTTAACACCGTCTTTATTCTTTCGCGCCTGCTGTCTGGTAATGCATTTTAGAGCAACCCCATTCACACTTTCTCCTCTCTCTTTAGAGTGCAAACGCAAATTCACCTGATTTAGAGATTTTAGATTCAGGCTGGTCGCCTATGCCGTTACAAAAAGTTATTAAATAAATTCCTCTGCATTTCTTGGGGAATAATTGCTTGAATTTTAATTTCCTAGAGCAATACAATTGAACATTTCTTTCCTACTTTAGAATATTTTGGAACAAAGTTTATTTTTACAACTTTTTGTTTCCATCGCGAATTCCATCAAAATTTTGTATTCACGCAGTAAGTTTTTACTGCGTGATACTCATAACACTCATAACACTACACTCATAACACCTGACAATTTTTAAGCGAACCATCGTGTTCCACGTAAGGCAGATCACCACATTTATAGTATCGGTGTAGCGTAAACTAGGGATGCGACTGCGAACCATCAAAGATTTTAACATCGATTTACTGAAGCCGATGTTTTGTGACATCAGTTTTATGCTCGATATTGTTGTCTTTTGTTATAGATGATCTATTTGTGAAATAAAAAGTACTTTTAATTAATACAAAGCGTAGAATAATTTTCCCATAATTAATTTCCGTTAATTGATGTTTTATAATTCGATGTGACCAAGAGTGAAAAATAAATTACTCGAGTTTTCGTAGTCGTTTTAGTGAATTGTTACTCAATCTGATAAAAACGTTTTGTAAAATTCTCTGAAACTTTTATAAATTTATGTCAGTTAAATCCTCATAACAAATTAATAAACACGGCTATTTAAAGCACATATTTCCGTTCTTCCGCACGAAAAAATGTAAGATATTTTTAAAGTAGTTTTAACAACAATAGATGTTCTTCAGCCGATTGAGACACTTCGGAATATTGTACCATCAACCTACATTATTACTTTACAAGTACAATGCCATACCCTGAAGCCCGTAAGGCGCGCAACGCGCTCTGTCAGGCTGGCACCTGATGCGATAGTGCGCAACGCTCTTTTTGAACATCTCTACTTTTGTGAGGGCGGGGCCACTTTGCCCGCTCTAAGGTTACCAGCTTTCCAGGTAGGTATCTCCACTCACATGCGAGAGACAAGTCCCTTCTCAATTTCCTCTCAGTGCCGGGGAGGGGTGTATTGTCAGAACGAAGCCGAGATCCGAGTGGTGGCCAATCGAGCTGAGATAATACGAGGCCACCAAACGTCGCTCATGATACTATCGATGGGTTAACTGGGTAATCGAGTGAAATCCTCGAGTTCACCTTAATACTTCTCTTATGAGATCGTTGGTCCCTCCCAGGGGACGATGTTTTGTATTAGCATTGCCTTTAATTTTAAAGATGGATGTTTCGAAACGTACGTTTAGCTCGCGCGGTCGCATCCCCAGCGTAAGCACGCCTCTCAAACCCAGGGGCGCGCGGAGTGGCCGAGCGACAGGGGTGCGCGCCGCCCCCGCCGCCCCCGCGCCCCGCGCAGCGCGCCGCCAGCCGCTCCCGCCAACAGAAGCAGCGCCAACGCCGCGCCGCCCGCCAGGAGCGCCAGCGCGCCGCCACCGCGCCCAGCGCACCTGCGCAGACCGCCCACTTCCAACTGGCAGCTCTTCCATTTCCCTTTTACTTTCTCGCTACACTTACGCAACGGAGGACAAGTTATGGAATGCTGGCGAACAAACGGCGAATTTCCGGGCAGAAATGTAGTTATCTCTTTTCACGCATTAATAATTAAATGCGATATATTATGCGTGAAATAAAGAGACACGGAGAGCCTGACAGATAGATAGACCGACGTCAGATAGACAGACCGACGGCCAGAAAGATAGATGCAGGCAGATGGCCAGAGGACCGACGGGCGGCCAAACAGACAGGCAGACGCCCAGACAGACGGCCAGACACACAGGCAGACAGATGGCCAACAGGCAGGCACACGGCCAGACGTGTTTACCAGCATTTACTTCTTCGCAGGTAAGGACACACAAAATGAATTCTTGTTACAACACGTACTTGATTATTTTTTTCTTAATTTAGCAACTGAATCTATCCAATTTTTCCTTACCGGCAACAAGAGTTTTTCTGCCAAATTCCCCGTTTTTACCCCTCTACTCCGCAGCGAGAAAGTAATAATTGCATTTATGTTTGTAATAACCATATTACTGGGAAACAAATGAAGGGACACAGTTTACGAAAATTACACTGTGACGTTTTGAAGTTATTGGCTATGCTGGAGAAGAAAATTAATCCAAACATTTTTGAGTCGTTTTTGATAAATTTTGAATTATTAAGACTTTATGTAAATTACCCCCAAAAATCAAAATATCTGTTTACAATTCTCGGAAACTGGAGTTTGGTCCACGATTAAATATTTTTGGAGAAAATGAACGGTTTCGACGCTAGAGTTGAAAAAAATGTAACGAACAGCCACGTTAAGCCCTAAACAGTTTTTCGGTTAAAAATCTGGATTCTGACTAACAACGTATTAGATGACGTAATTACTACATAAACGAACAAGATGGCAACACTGTTTCGATATCTAAGCTCCCAAAAGATTCTTCTGACGAATAATTGTAACTTCGGCTGCGTCATTACAATACATTGCTAAGGCGAACTCCGTAAGACGAAAAACCTGCCGTCCCTGACAAAAAAAGTCACAGAACGAACAAGATTTACGAGAAAATGACTTCCAACCGGAACCTGACTACCGCGGAAACATAATGTTTTTTAGAGAACGGAAGTGTTATTATCTAAGAAGGAAATTTATTTTTAAATTTCGCACTGTCTTTGGAATGCTTGTTGTAAAGGGTGACGACCTGAGGCAGTGGAGTGAACGACGACTTTCCTCTTATTCCTTCTATCGGGAATCTTAACGCAGGTCGTCCGCCCCGTTCAATTCTCTACAGAGCCTCCACGTTGTCCTCCAGCCGAAAATGGAATTTAGGGAATTCCGTCTTGGCATCCTAGCGTAGCGTAGTAGAATATAGCACAACATGTTAAATTTATTTGTAAATTCAGAATAAACGCTTGGTCCTATATTATCCCGTATTTCGCTGTTTGTTTTCAATTCCTGCAATATTATATGATAAATTAGCTTTATTTAATTTTTGTTTCTGAACAAAATTATATCGAAAATACTGAACTTATATAGTTCACCATATAACTTAAGTAGAGTAAGATGTTTTTGACCCCTCTTATAAGACGGAACCTACCAAGACGGGCATTAAATTAATTATATCAAAATACTGAACTTGAATTATATGTAACCAATGTAGCTTTCACGCCGGTTTCCATATCAAAATCAGTTGTTTCCGGGCTTGAAGCCGTGGTCCAATGGAGACTTGTCCATACGTTTCGCCTGCAGCTGTGGCAGGCATCCTCAGTGGCGTTGCTGGCGGGGGCGAAGTGTTCCCTTGTTGGCAGCGCCGCGTTGACTGACGCTCCCGCTTTTTCAGTTTTCCCCCTCCAGTTTCCTGGAGAGGCAGGAATTTATTTATCTTTGGGGTACATTATGAATAACTGCAGCCGATTTGGCTTGTGCAGTTAGGGAAGCTTAATTGCTTACAAACTAAAACTATCCTATAACTTAACTATACACATTCCCACTTTGGGGTTTGTTAGTTTTTTAGCTTCTTTTATTAAATCTTTAATTGGGAGATCTTGAAATTGTTCAATTTTCATTTTTTAATTTTTTTTCTCACTCGCATTCATTCATTAATAATTATATTTACAAACGCATCCATTCATTCATTCATACAAACACACACTCACAACACTATTTACATTTTAAAGCACGCCACGGCGCCGACTTCAATCAAGCGTCCGTGCGCCGCGACGTCTTCGGTCCCAGCGACGCTGGCCAGCGGAGCGCGCATTCGCCCACCCGCGCGGTTTCGGCATCCGTGAGCGCGATCCCCTGTCACGCACTTGCTGCTCCCCCGCGTCACAGAGCTCAGAGAGCTTGTGGCGCGCGCGGTGGCAGTGCGCGGAAGGTGAAGGCGACGTGCTGTGGCCCTTTCTTCTGTGAAGGCCTGTGCACGCGCTGTCGCCACTTCCGGTTCGCGCAGGATGCGCGGAGCGGACGCCTCAGCGCCCTTGCGAGCCGTCTCCGCCTCTTTTGTAGCTCCGCCGGGAACTGGTTGCGAACGCCTAAGATTCTGAAGATGTCAGCATTTTTGGGTTGTCGGTCGGTCTAGTAAAAGGCAAGTTGCGGAGCGCGCCGCGAGGCGCGCCGCTCTGTTCTCTGCTACCCGATGGGGTGCAGAGTGGAGGGAGAAGCTGCCGGAATACCTCACAAGCGTACGCCACAAGGGACGCACGCAAGCTGTGAATAAGCGGCGCTTTAGAGGAATTGCTAAATCGGCGAACGGAGAAGAGTTTCCTGTTGCAAACGTGACAGATCAGTCTGCTAAACGTTTTCCCTAGGATGGAGAGTGACTAATAGGTCTATAGCTGCTCGGGAATAGTTTATTTTGCCAGGTTTTGGTATTAGTGCAATGGTCGCAATCCTCCACGCCTTGGGAAAATAAGCCACACGCCAGGCACGCATTCAGGAGCTCGAGTAAAAACTCGACTCCGCGCCCGCCCAGAGCGCAGCTGTTCTGCGGTGAGACGTCGGCACCTGCTTCTCGCATTGAGGTGTTTTAGCTCAGCTCGAAGCTCCTCTTCCCGTTACTCGGCGTGCAGAGGTGGGAGAGGGCAACAGGCCAATGGTATTGCTGCTCGACCGCAGCGCCACTGGCGCACAACCAACAGCGGTGCAGCCAATGGCAGCGAGGCGGCGCCGTTTCGAACGCGCGGAATTGCAAACGCAAGCGAATTCGCTAAGATTTCGCTTTTCGTCGCGTCGTCCCAGCGTAAACGGCGAGGTGTGGAGCGCGGGCGCCCTCCGGCGGTTGTCTCTGAACGGGCAGTTTACTCCCGGTTTGCGGCCCTAGCGCACGAGAAAGATCCCAAATGTGCCTCTCATGGAGATTGCATTTCGACATAGTATCAGACCATTGAGCAGCTCTCTCATCCCGTAGAGATGAAGGAATTCTCTGCTTAGATTGCGGCGCACGTTCCGTCAACGGGATCGCCATAGCGCGATGAACTTTGACAGTTCTGCGCAATTTCTGTTAAGATCTTCTTTGCGTCACTCTCTGTGAGCTCAGGGGGAGAATTCTCTACACGCGGGACAATTGTATTTTGCTCAATGCGAAAGCTATTCAAAATGTTACAGTGAGAGATTCACTGCTTCGTCGATCTCGTCTTTCGTATTTACTGGTTTCTGCTCAGCTGAGAATTCAACTGTGTTGCGAAACCTGCCAGTTCGTGTCACGGGGTAGTTCGAAAACTAACTTGCGTTTCGCTGCAAGGGACGCCACAACGCATGTTACTGGTTATGATGGAATCCAGTACGGCATTGACGGGGAACCACACACTCAACGCCTTTCACAATCATAAAATCAATAACGCCCGGGTTCCTGTTCGTCACTTCCGGGAAATGCGTGGGGCTATTCGGTGCGCAGATCCTCTACGCCCCCTTTTCGCTACAAGATTGCAATTTTGTTGCCGTTTCTGTTGGCTCCAAGCCGCCCCAAGGTTCTATGTCTGGCGTTAAAGTCACCAGAAGGATAACTTTAGGATTTAGTGCAAGAAGCGCATCAATTCAGCCGGATCTAAGGTTGGTCTGGGCAGTAGACGGATACGACTAGTAGTCGGCCGTTCCTACAGACGTACGCCCGACGCCGCTTAGAGACGCCAGAGCAATAGCAGGGATTTCGGCTACAAGCTGCGGCAGTTCTCGGCGCAGCGCGATTGCTACTCCCGCCTGGCTGCCAGCGCGGTCTCGGCGATAAACAGCAAAATCCCGGAGTTTGAATTCGTGTTCATCACTGAGCCACGTTTCTTGTAAAGCCAAGATATCGAGTTGCAGTTTCTTCTGCAAAATGTTCATTTGCTGGGCTTTAAGATTGCACTTCGCGCGTTCAAGTGCAAGCGCGGAGAGGTGCTATTCGCTTGTCTACGTTCTGATTTCGTCTAGACATTGTCGGGTATCATATTTAGGATTCGCTCAACATCGCTAAGAACTGGCTCTTTAGTGACTGTTTGGGCGGCGGCTGCGGGTGCAGTGGCCGCGCTCCGGCCGCCCCGGAGGTGGTGCGTTGGCCTCTGGGGAGGGCGCTGCGCCGGAGGCGCTGCGCGACCTCGTTCCAGCGGCCCGCCGCTAGCTGCGACGAGGGCGCCGAGTTTCTATTAGAGAATACTTGGCGTGAGGGTCCTCGGTTCCTATTGCACGCGCGTCTGACGGACGCGGTGCAACGTGCAATGGCTGCATACCTGTGAAGGATGCAGCGTGATGCTGCTTACAATTGCAGCAGACGGCTTTAAATTAAAAATTTCCGCGTTCTGGCAATGCGCCGTTCCGCGTTTGTCGTCTCCTGCAGGGTGACACTCGCCGTGCAGAGGCGACAGCGCACATCGTACTCGCATTACGAGCGATGTGGCCCATCGGCAGCATCGCATGCAAAATCGAGGTCTGGCCACACTTTTCCCTTTGGACCGATTGCGAAAGATTCTATTTGTTTTAAGAGGTAGAATTACGCGACGCGGCGCTGTCACTGAGGGTGACAGCGACGTTCCTGTGGGCACTTCCACCCGCGCGTTTCGTGCCTGTTGCACCATTGGCTACACCGGAATCGTGTTTCTGGCGGTCCACGATTTCTTCAGCAGGCAGATTTGTCTTACTGCTTTGAGAGCGTAGCCGAGCTTCTTCTCAGCGTTTTCCACGTTCTCAGCGGTGTAGCCTTGCGGTAGCCTCTGACAATACTCTTAGGAGCTTTTCAGAGTTCTCGGACGGAGGGCGGTGCGAATAACAATATTCTTTCGCTGCGAGCTATCGCTCCGCCTCAGCTATGCACACGGGCAAGGTGTGTATTTCATACACTGGTCGTCCGATTCGGCTGGTGACCTTCGCAATGGTCGCCTTGTACCCCGTTCTGGCGCCAAGTTCTCTGCCGTGCTTTAAGACCTTGTCTGAGGTGATGCTCAGACGTATTTTGTAAGGTCTCTTTGGAGGCCGTGAAGCGACCGGTGACGTGAGGCGTCCACCTGGAGGGCATCCGCGACGGAACCTGCGCGGAGGTTCCATCCCAGTGTTTCGGCTGCGGGCCGACTGCGCTGGCTACCGGAGACGAGTTGCCAGCCGTCAGATTGCTCGTCACCTAAGGAAGGGTTGGCGGAGGATTGCGACGCCAGAATCTGTTGCTGCACTCACCGGCACCGCGGAGCTCCTTGTTCCTGTGGTGAGCTGGTAGCGTAGGGCGGGCGCGTCGGAGGCCTGATTGGCCCTCGTCGTCCTTCCCGCGCGTTTTCGTTCTTCGCTTTCTGCCCCGCTGGAGGCGCTGTTGGGGCTTTGCAGCTCTGCCGGCAGCATTCCTCCGGCTCGAGGAGCCTTCGCGCTGGCAAGGCGCTTTGCCGGTGGGGAGACGGTGGCGAGCGGAGGTGGCCGCCGCGTTTCCGAGGTCGGGGGCCGGCGCTGATCCGGAGCTCGCGCGCTGTGGCGTTTTGCTCTACGACTGTCAGCGCCGCAATGTTGCCGTCTTCAGTCAGCGGAGAGTTTGAGGGATACTGGCGGTGGGAGACGCACCGGCTAAACCTGGCGAAGCATCGCTGACCAAGCCGCAGCTCGCTGGGGAGGCGTTGATTTCGTCTCCACAAGGGCAGCTAGTAGCCGCTCCATGTGTAGCGCCACCAGGGGCGCCCTTGGGCTCAGTGCTCTCTGGTGGCCGCGTCACTACGGCGTCGCTTCCCGGAGAGAGAGATAGAAGAGGCAGCGGTGGCGAGAGGCGCTGCTCGAAAGCAAGTAGACGCGCTCGCGCACCGAGTGCTGCTTCACAGGTGTCCGATCAGGAGAGATGGCGTTGCCCCACGGGCCGTGGTGGTGCCTGCAAGACCGCGTTCATCCAGCGAGGAGCTCGCTAACGGGCGCAGATGCGGGATTGCTCCCGCTCCGGCTTCCCGGAACGATCCCAGTAGGTCAAAAGGCCTTCTATATTGAGGGCGGCGAAGCACAGATCACCCTCCGGATACGGCAAGCATCCGGAGACGTCTGCGCAGTTATGGATCGCTGGTTTGGCTGTTGCTTGGCAGCACGGCTGTAGTTTCCCGCTGCGGGGTTTGGGAGGAGGTGCGGTGTGGGCGGCGTTGGTAAATAAAACTTCTCATTGCTCCTAGCGGATGTCTTCAGCACAACTGCGATGACCTCCATGTCCGAGTGGCTTGCTTTCACCAGCTCCATCATGGAGGTACACCAGCTCGGTGCTGCATTTCCGGCTGGGGGCAGCGTCGACTTGGTCGAAATCGCCAGGTGACGCTGTCACTTAGGGAGCGCCTGTGCTCACGTTGTGGTTGTTCATCCCCCAACGGCGGAGCGCCGAGGGGTGGCGCCTGTCTCAATGGTAGACATAGGCTAGCGGTTGCATTTTTGCTCAAGCCCGCGAGAGCAGAGCTCAATCGCGGGAAAAAAAATCCTCGACCTCCGCTGCTTTCCCCGCGTTTTCATAAACGACTCTGCGAGAGCGTAGCTCTCACAAGATCGCCAGGTACTTGCCGTGAAGGAAGACTGCGCGTACTTTTCATGTAACAACAACGTGGGAGCAGGGCTCAACACGTTGCTCCAGGTACTTGTCGCGCCGTAGCGGAGACCAAGTCGCAGAGCAAGTCGTGACGAAAGATACGAACGTAGATTTCACTGCAAGGGCGCTGCTAGCCCTGCTGCTACGACCTGACCGTGTTTCATTTCTTTTCTGACGCTCCCGCGGCTCTGGGGCAGTATTCATAGTGAAAGGCGAGTTCGCCTGCTCGGCGTCTGATTGGGTCGCGCGCCTGTTCTCGCGTCTGATTGCCCCGTCACGTACTGGTTAGCTGCCGAGTTTTGGTCGTACGAAGTGCGGGTACCATGTATTGTTTTAATTTTTCTCCTTCTTCTTTTCTGTTAAAATTTCGTTTGTTTGTAGATCTCGATGGCTTCCATTTGGAGTCTCTTGTAGTAGTGTGTGGTGGTGGAGAGAATATCCGTGGCTTCGAAGCGCATGCGTGTACGCGTCCTGACAGCGTGATCGGCGACTGCTGACTTGTCCGTAGTCTAGACGGCAGTTCCTCTTGTGTTCTTTTATGCCTAGTATTAAAACTTCTACCTGTAGTACCTATGTATACGGACCCACAAGAGCAGTAATTCTGTATACTTCAGCTAAAGACATACGATCCTGGGGGTCTTTGCCGAACGTAAATGTTACGGAGTTGTTGGGTGGGTTTAAAGACTGTTTTAACCCTGTGTCTTGCTAGCAGTTTTTCTATGCGGTCCGTTACCCTTTTCACATAGGGTAGAGATAGTACCCAGTGGAGTATCATCTGTGTGGTTTTGTTCGCTTTCTTCCTTTGGTGAAGAGCTCGTTCTTACTTCGCTGGCTTGTACCGTTGGCTTGTAAGGCCTTTCGAGGTGTTGTAGTTCTTCGGGTAGGTGATCGGGTTCGCAAATGCGTTTAGCACGTCGTAAAGTGTTTTTGATCATAGCGCGTTTTTGCCTGGGATGATAAATTTTGCCTGAATGATGGAATTCTATCTCGTAACAGAGCTCTTTCAGTGCGATCGTAAATTCGGTGCGACGAAGCAGTTTTGAATTAGTTTCTGTCGTAAGAATCGTGGTATGGACGTTGGTGTCACGCAGCGGAGTAAAAATATTAAAGAAACAGTTGTAGAGTAGAAACACAGTACTCTTACAGAGCCATCAGGATTCCTGTTGACAAAACATCTAAGAAACGCGAGTTGTTTATCTTTTTCCATCTCCATGTAATTTTGAATCCTTGGTGGATATTATAAGATGATCCAGAAAATCTGATAACAAGTGTTCACCGTGACTCCAAACCACGAAAGTATCTCAACGTATCGAAATACGTCGTCTCAATCTCTCAGAAGAACAATTTGGCTTTCGAGCTGGTCACAGCTCCGCGCAGCAGCTTACGCGGCGTTTGCACGGAGATCGCCTCGCCCTCGAGAGAGCAGACCTGCCAGTGGTCTTTCTGGATATGCGGTCGGCTTTCGACTCTGTGTGCATGCGGGTTTGCTTGAGTGCCTTGCGGTGCGGGAGTGAGCGATTGCTACGTCAGACTGATCGCGCATTGTTTCTCTCTGACAGGCAGTTCAAAGTGCGCGTCATAACGTATATCGTCCCTCAGACGAGCGAGGCAGGCGTGCCTCAGGGGAGTGTTCTTTCTCCTACCCTCTTCGGATTATACCGTGAATGACGCGCCGCTTTCTGCTGAAACAAGAACTGGTATTCACAGCTGCGGGTCTCGATGTTCGCGGATGATTTCGCGTACTACCAGAATCGGCGAACGGAAGGCAGTCAGTTAAATACTTAAGTGATTGTCTCGCGCCTTTCCTGAATGGCTAAGTCGGAAACGGCCTCGCTCTCAACTCGAGAAATGGCGTCGCGTCACACTTCACTCGTAAGAGGGCTAACCCCAATGAAACGGTGAGCTTGGCTGGCACGCATTACCTTGGCGGAGCGAAGCGAGATACTTGGGCGTGCTACTTGACAGCGGCCTTCCTGGCATGCGCACGCTCGGTATCTCGCTGCCAAAATTAAAACACGCACCTCCTTTGAAACCTCTTCTCCGTTCGCCCGATTTAGCAATCCTCTAAAGCGCCGCTTATCACCAGCTTGCGTGCGTCCCTTGGGCGTACGCTTGTGAGGTATTCGCGGCAGCTTTCCCCACTCTGCACCGCCATCCGGGTAGCAGAGAAAGAGCGGCGCGCCTCGCGCGCGCCCGCACTTGCCTTTACTAGACCCGACGACAACCAAAAATGCTGACTTTCAGAATCTTAGGCGTCGCAACCAGTCCCGGCGGAGCTACAAAAGAGGGCGGAGACGGCGCTCGCAAGGGCGCTGAGCCGTCGCTCCGCGCATCCTGCGCGAGACGCGGCAAGTGGCGAACAGCGGCGTGCACAGGGCCTTTCACAGAAGAAAGGCCCACAGCACGTCGCTTCACGCTTCGCGCACTGCCCCCGCACAAAGCTCTCTGAGCTCTGTGACGCGGGGAGCAGCAAGTGCGTGACAGGGGATCGCGCTCACGGATGCCGGAAACCGCGCGGGTGGCGGCGATGCGCGCTCGCATGGCCAGCGTCGCTGGGGACCGAAGACGTCGGGCGCCACGGACGCTTGATTGAAGTCGGCGCCGTGGCGTGCTTTAAAAGTGTAAATAGTGTTGTGAAGTGTTGTGTTTGTATGAATGAATGAATTGGGATGCGTTTGTAATATAATTATTAATGAATGGAATGCGAGCGTGAGAAAAAAAAAATTAAAAAATGAAAATTGAACAATTTCAAGATCTCCATTAAAGATTTAATAAAAAGAAGCTAAAAACTAACAAACCCAAGTGGGAATGTGTATGTTATATATTATAGGATAGTTTTAGTTTGTAAGCAAGTTAAGCCTTCCTAACTGCACAAGCCAAATCGGCTGCAAGTTATTTTAGAATGTACCCCAAAGATAAATAAATTCTGCCTCTCCAGGGAAACTGGGGGGGGAAACCTGAAAAAAACAGAAGCGGGGAGCGTCAGTCATATCGTCGGCTCGCAACAAGGACACTCGCCCGCCAGCAACGCCACTGAGGATGCCTCCACAGCTGCAGGCGAAACGTATGGACAAGTCTCCATTGGACCACGGCCTTCAAGCCCGGAAACAACTGATTTTGATTTTGAATTATATGGTTCCTCAGATAACTAAAGTATAGTAATATATATTTTACACTCTTCTACAAGATAGAACCCTGCCAAGACGGACATTTTCTAAGAAACCGTCAGGTTCCGTCTTCGACAGGGTTTTCTGTCCTGTCTCTTTGCTAAGTTAGTAAGCAGTATGTCCAGAGGGGAATGAGAAGCCCGCCCCTGTCACCTGGCGCCGCGCCGGCGGCGGCGGAGGCGGCGGTTGGGCGCGCGGCCGCGCGTCGTCCAGCAGCTTGCTCAGCAGCCCACCCGCGCGCATGCGTCGCAGCCTGCAACGCACAGCGGGCCAATCACCGCCAAGCGCGTCTCCTGACGCCTAGCAGGGGCAACGAGAGGCCTGCAGTGCCGTAAGCTGCTCGTCTAATAAGAGACAGATTCAAAACGCTAATAAAGCAATCCTTGCATTACGCGATAATGCTTTTCGCCCTGAGGAAGGGCGCAGAATGGCGACTGAAACGTCAGCACCTTTGCTATGGACGCGCCGTCACCCGGACAGCCAATTAAATACTGACTCCGGCCGCGGAAGCCTACGCTCTCACTTAATCCGTTACTCTATTTCTTATTGAGTATTCAAACCGCCAGGTTTGCACATGCAACATGTGTGTTGACGGAGAAATGTCGGACTATCTTTTACTTTGAGGATGAGCTACAAAGAAACGGAGAAAAAACACAACGCCAGCCCCTAAGAGAAGGATATGTGTGAATCGTTGCTAGTTGCTTAAATTTTATTGCGCCGGCATGCGCCTAGATCAGATATTAAAAGTCTCCCTGACTAATTTCCAATGGGTCAGTAATTAAAAACAAATACGTAGCCTCCGACCTTTTGAAAGGTGTCTATGCTAGTAGGTACCCAGAAACTCAGAGAAAAGACATCAGAGTCTGTAATACTAATTTCCATTGGGTGAAAAAATTGAAAGAAAACTAAGCAGCTTTCGGCCACGTCAGAAATGTCTAAAGTTTAGTTAGATACCCTGGAGCTCGTTATAAAACAAAAAACAAGCAAATAGTGAATTTTGACTCAAAACGTAAATATTTTATTATGGTGTTTCGCTTATTGCCATACTGCGCGTAGACTGAATTTCCATACTCATTGCGGTACATCTTCAGTTACAGCTGACGTCATGCAATAACAAAGCTTCAAGGAACAATCCATCCTCCGTTAAATATTTGTAATTAACGTCCTGCGTTATGTAATTTCAAGAATATCAACATTTTTTATATTCTTGGTATGTAAAGAACTGATGTACTATATGTATATTCTACTATGTTGTTGGAGCATTTGTGGAGACTTTCTGTTGAATTATTTTATTTAAGAATTGTACGACAGTTTTATTTATTGTTTGGAATGTTGATGCAGGCTACTTTCCGTATATCTCGTAAGAAATTAACATCTCGTTTCCAGGTGTAGTATGTTGCGAAACACACAGGTGCACATACACAGAGCTGCTCGAGTGTAAGAACTGACACGTGTGTAGCCCGTTATGCGCAGAGGCCGGCGAGCCGCTCGCCTTTCACTAGACTAGAGCCGAGCGCCGGGGAGCCTCCCCTACCCCAATCTGACTCATCAAGCAGAGTCCCATACCGGTGGCCTCCAGAAAAGGGTAGGTTCAGGACGATCCCTATAAGCAATCCCACATTGTCAACTAGTGGTGCTATAACAGCAAATACGTAAAGGCATTATTTTTAACTTTTTCATTTTTCTAAAATACGGAGAATTCAAGTTTCAATAAGACCTGCGACATTTTTAAAGTCCTTTGATCTGTTTGTGCAAACATTTAAAGAAAAAAATTACATACTATTTTGAACCTTTTTTTACATTTTGCATTAACTTCAAGCAATAGTTACTAGAAATCTCCTTGTTTTTGTTTTGTTTTGTTTTGTTTTGTTTTATCAAAAATGGCACATAACATTTTTAAAGATCTAAGTTTCACATATTTTATTTGAAAAATATTGTAATAATGCGGTGAAAGTCAGTGATTTGTCGACAAAAAATCCGTATTCTTAGCCTCTGTAACGAAAAAATGGATAAATCAGTGTTCATATATCAGTAAATGACTTCCTCTGTCACATCGTAAGGTCAGAAAGAACGTATTGTGGATCCTAATAACGAAAAATTGGTTGTCAACAAAACTTGTACTTGACCGTCACCGGTTAACGCATGCGCCTAAACCATTCAGACGATTTTCTCCGTAATTAATATTCTCCGAATGATCTAGTCATATTGGAGTTTTTGCGAGTTTGAAATAATTATTTTAATTTTTGGGAGCACTTGACATGAAGTTCTTAACACTTTCAAAATGTTCTCAAAAACGTATTCAACTTTTTTTTATTCTTCTCCCTCAAATTAAGCAAAGGCCTCTTAAAAAATGACGCAGGTCTTATTTTCTGTGAACTCTTTGATTTTTTAGTTAAAAGTCATAAAAATGGGGGCGAGTGCTTTTGTAGGACCACTAGTTTTATATTTGTGTACTGTTAATTTGTGGTCTTAACGCTACCAACCAGAGAAATGAAAAGTAACCCTTAATAGCCCGCAACCCTTAAGAATTTAACAATCTGCTGCTCATTAAAAACAATCTAAAGAATAGATTGAGTTAAAGATGGCGTATATGTGCATTTATTCCTTTTTTGTAGGATGATAAGATGGTACCACCACAGTATTCGTATTATTCAGTAGCGCAGCTCCAGAGTATGTTAAATGATCTATAACGGTGTACTGAACGGTGCATGACGGCATATTGAAAGTGAGTAGTGGAATCATAATGAACAAAAAGTATTTCTTTATTTCTCATGAAAATATCTAGAAACGTAAGTAATATAAGTGCTAAATACGGGTATACAGTAAATAATAACAATTCTGTTGTAGTTTTGATAAAATCTTTTTTCTAGGTCTTTTGCAAAAGTATAAAAAACATAACTTAGGATTCTTTCCTTCATTATTGTTGGAATATTTCCAAACTAGTGCTCCTTTTTCGACACACGCATTGTTATTAATGTGCAAACTGGAAAAGTATGAGAATTCAGTAGGTGCAAGTCAAATGTATCCCAATACATTTGTAGTGAAAGGTTAAAACGTTGGTTTTACCTAATTTATGTGTTATTTAATGATTTGTCCTTGAAATCCTAGGAATATAAAACCACAAGGTCAAGAAACAACACGATTTTGTTAATCATCTCTTAATAAACGCAATTTCACAAACAGATCCGTATACTGAATAGCAACTATCCATATTTTTACTTTGTCTCCTCCAGGATCGCCAGTAGTACGCACGCGCATCCCTAACTAGCCAAAAATGGGCTTAAGGCCCATTCACAATACAAACATAAACATAAGCATGGCATAAGCAACATAAAACTTAGGACTACGTTCATAAGCGGACTCATTCACAATGCGTTCGCATAAGCATAACACGTAAGACGTTAAATTAAAAGCTTGCAAGCTTCAAGCTTCTGTGCTTATGTTTAAGTTAGACATAAAAAATGAACCAATCACAGAACGGTAACTCAAAATCGAGAATCGAAATTGGAGCGAAATCGATAAAAGAACTAACGCCATATGGCCCATGGATACAGTCGATACCTTAAAATCGATTCTAACATCCAACCAATAGAAAACTAGAATGCCTCACAACCAATACAAACTCTTATTTTGCTTACGTTTATGTTAGACATTGTGAATACTTGAGTCTATCACTTATGTTATTGTTTATGTCTATGCGCTATGCTTATGCTTACGTTCGCATTGTGAATGCGCCTTTACTGTGTTGATACGTATACTGTGGTCTTACGCAAAGTATTGAATAGCACCCGTCCATTGACCCTAAAACCGAACTCGGTTGGTTACTTGCTGTTTGTCGCCCTAAGGGTGTTGATAAGCGCCAGGTGCGTGTTGGCGCGTCGGGCACTCACAGCGGGTCGACGAGGCGTCGCAGCGGCGAGGCGCGCGCCAGCGGCAGCGCCACGCCCACCTGCAGGCGCAGCCCGTCCAGCGCCCAGAGCGCGCAGCCGCGTGGCGCCCGCGCCAGCGCAGAGTCCCACTCGGCCAGCAGCGCCACGCGCGCCGCCGCCGCCTCCTGCTCCTCCTCGCCCGCGCACAGCCGCCCCAGCAGCGCCCCCGCGCGCCCCGCCGCCTCCTCGCGCAGCCGCGCGCGCAGCGCCACCAGCCACGCGTCGCCCGAGCCCTGCGCCGCCCGGCCACGCCTTCAGGCCGCTTCCAGCCCGGGAGGGGACGGGTGCTTACCAGGTGGCTGGCCTGGGATTTCTCCTCCCAGGTGTTAGTTTCATTCATTGGTTATTCTGGGCGCGTCAACAGTTAAAGTCATTAGTTCAGTAAATGTAGCGCATGTGTTTCCTACCCGCCTACCGTCGGCAAACAAGGTTTCCTCAATCAGGCATCTCCCACCAGCGAGGTACAAACGCAGCCTAGTCAGGCTTGAAGCTCCCGACCTGACTCCCGGCATGTGAGTGTGCTGATCGAATAAATTCCGGAAAACTACCGATCAGAGAAGCCGATCGCTAGAATTCTCCTACAGACAACGGCTGAAGTCAAGCTAGCTATCTAGCTAATCGGGAGCTAAGAGCTCGTCTCTGCTGGAATGGCGCGGCGGCCCGCAGGTGGGAGACGTATGGATAGGGAAAACTCCGGAATACAACGCTGGATCTCACCATCCAGCGGGAAACGAACACCGCTACCTCGCTTCATAAAACATGCACTACACTTACGACACTAATGACGATAGCAGTTGCGCCTAGAAACTCGAAATTATGAATGAATCAACCAAAGATTCTGAAGAACGAGAGAAAACCTTACTTTGCATACTAGTACAAAAAAAAATCACAATTGCAACACAAGTTGGTGAGTGCAAATATATTTAACATAACAAATACTACACAAATATTACGCTTGGCCTAATGTCCTAGAAGCCTACGAGATGAGAGAACATGGTACAAAGAGGGGCGTACCCGACTGCCTCGCCCTGTCGCCAGTAAGCTCATTTTCCTTTTTGCACTCTGAATTTTCTGACAATTTTATTAATTCATTCTCAAAACTCACTCCAAGAATAAAATATCATGAGCGAGTATTTATTATTTACCCGGAGGAGATGGATTTCGTCTGGCGCTTGAATATGAAATCTGGCACCGACTCACAAATTGGCTCGCGGGGATTCTCTTTAGTACATACGTATTATCCACGCTCGTTCTCTGAGCCCTCATCACGTTAGATGCGACAGGAGTGCGAGTGGGGGGTTTTCGACAACAGGACTAGGGAGCAATAAAGTTTCTTTTACACGGGGAGCGAGCATTTCTGGTTTTCAGATTTTAACAACAATCCTCTTTTTTATATCGTTCATTCTGAATTCAACTAAAGTTAGAAAGATATTCCCGAGCTCGAGAAAACGTGCGCATATAGTACCTCTTTCGGCAGGGCAACGCCACAGCTGGGACAAGCTCTAAGCACCCGATGTGTCTCCCGACATGTGCAGTATGTTATTGTGTGAGTGTGTAAGTGCAGATGAAGGGGCGGGATAACTAAGGAGAAATCGCGAGCGTCCTTTGCCCCGTCAGTGATGGAAGAAAAGGCGGAAAACTAAAGATCAGGCCAGTCGGCATCTCCTCCAGTCAGTAGCTGATTTCGACTCAGCCGGAGTCGAAAATCTGAAAATTTCTGGACTAACCCGATCATAGGCAAATGCGTTGTCGCTGGGCTACAGCAGCCAATCAAAATCATGTTGAATACCACAATCAACAATTCGCTGCTTTAGTGTCAGACTGACGTATCTCAATTTTTTCCATTTTGTATTTACAACCACTATCAGAATCAGAACTTATTTCAGCATCCTGGGAGCAAACAAACGTAACGTTAGGTACATTTGAAGAGAAGTCTTGATGTATCTGCGAACTTATTTACCTTTTTAGAGTCAAAGGAACGGAAAAGGTGTCGTATTTGTCAGACTCCAACTATTTGGTGTGAGAAATGACCCAGAGGTAGCGAATTGTGATTGCAATGTAACAGAGCTGTTCGTCTTGCCTGCGCCAGCGCTCACCTGCACGAGGCCCAGCTCGGCGGAGGCGTTGGCGACGGCCACGCGCCACGCGGGCCGCGCCAGCAGCTGGCGCAGGTGGCGCAGCGGCGGCGCCGGCCGGTGCACCGCCAGGCGCGCCACCCAGCCCGCCGCGGCGTAGGCGGGAGGCGGCGCACGCCGCCCAAGCCACAGCGCCGCCGCTGCCGCCCGCGCCGCCCACGCGCCCGCCCGCCGCCGCCGCCCCGGGCCGCGCCTCGCGCCCCGGCCACGCCCCTGCCACAGCACGGCCGTTTGCTTCCGCTTTTGCCAGCTTTAGGGGATGGCCATTTCGACTACCCGCGTCTGGCACCCTCTACGTCCCTCGTGGAGACTCGTTTTACCCCTTCACTAGACATTGATACACTTGCCCCTCGGCCTCTTGGCCTCACAAGGCGATAACACACACACATGAACGGCAAGGGACAGACAACCATGCCGCTGCGGGATTCCAATCCGCGACCCTCCAACCGATGCGCTGAGTGGCGCTCGCTCTACGCCACACAGATCGATGCGCTGTTTTAAATCTCTCAAACTCATCCAGGTTTTTCGAAAAGAAACAAAGAAAACTACTAATTTCTGAATTAACGGAAATGGGATCAAATTGCAAGTTCTGTAACGAGCGCGGCCCTGCGATCTTTCCCGAATTTACGCCATCACGTACTTTCTCGCGACATTGTTAATGACTATATAATATTACAGACCATTTCTGTCAAACTTGAACTATCATTTGAAGAATTCTTAAACGTATCGTGAAAAAAACTTTTTTTGGTCGGCAAATACGCGCTTAGCTCCTCGGCAACCAACCATCTACAGAACGCTTAAAGAGCTCCTCGATAGCAGCGCCCGCTAAAATGCTCGAGAGTCCATTTTAGTTACTAACATCATGAGGCCGCTAAACAACAAATAACTGACGCGACAGTTCCTACAACCGAGCCGATATTCTAGGTTTATAACCTACCAAGTCTGTTATTTGTAACATTGATCGTGTTTCGTGCAATACTTTTCGTAATACTATCTTCTTAAAAAAATAATATGAATAAGACAAGCCTTTGCTTTTGATACGTAGAAGGCCAGCAAAGCCATCTTCCATTTCAAACCCATACCATTGCAGTTTTAGACTCTACAGTTGCATGCAAGCCAAGATTTTATCGCAGGCGCGGATCCGCGGGGAGGGATGTAAAGGAAATTGCCCCCTAAAACGTTTCAGTTACTACTTTATTAACACGTCACAAAATTTCCAAGAAGAATATTTTCGGATTATCATTAAAACGAATTAAATCGTATCGTAGCATGAGCTAAGTGTAGCGTGATAAAAACATCTTGAATTTCCCCTCCCAAATTTGTCTCTGGATTCGCCCCTGTTATCGTAAGAACACAGAAAATTTTTTTCTGGAAGAAAATGGCTACTTAAATAAATTATTGTAATGTTTGGTATTTTTAGGGCATACCGACGAGACGGACTTGTGGCATTGACTTTTGAAGATATAGAAACCATGAGCAACGGAGTACGTGATACTTTGAACTGCACAAAAACACACTTCAACAGTTCTCATACGACTGAATCATCGTCGGCGGCGATCGAATCTGGGCAAGTATCATCACAACAAGAAACAACCAGTTCAACCCATTCAGAGACGCAACAAAACAAGGTAATGCAAGGCAAGCGAAACCGCGAGGACAGAGGCGACGCCAGTGACAGAGACGCCAAACGCATGACCTCGACAGAACTTTCCTCAAATCTTAACTCCAATAACAACTTGCAAAAACCCTATAATGTAGATGTGTCAAATAGATTCAGTTTTTTAAATGAAGAGTTACCTGAAGTAGCAGTAGAAGTAAAAAGTCCCCCCATCCACTTAACAGGAATTAGCAACCATACCGAATTTATAAAGGTCAGGTAATTTATTAAAGCTATATTATATAATTCTAATCATTGACTGCTGAAGATATAGAAACCATGAGCAACGGAGTACTTGATGCTTTGTATTGCACAAAAACAAAAAAAAAACAAAAAAATAGAATGTTTGTAATACCTAAAGACGGTCTTCTATTCAGTGCATATAATTTTTTTTTAATATATGCTAACCTGGTCCCATCTAACCTAAAAACAAGACTCCTTTTCGAAGATTATAGAAATGGGAAATGCACTAAACAAGTTGTGGGTACACACACAATAGGAGACACTCCAAAAAATGTAGCGGAATTTTCAAAATTAGATTCTCTTGAACAGGGCATTGTTTTTAACGATCATCAGCCACAATGTTAGTCGTAAACGGTGGTGATCTGCTCTCATTGAAAGAAATTGGTGGCTGTAAATTCTCGTCCACAGTAGAAAAAAAAATATTACACAAACGGTATCGAAATGAATTAAAATTTCGAAACAGTTATTCAGCCCCCAGAAGGTTGCATCAACGTCAGTACTTCTTATGAAGAGTACATATTAATAATAATAATAATAATAATAATAATAATAATAATAAATAATAATAATAATAATAACGATAATAATAATAATATTAATAATGAAAACTCGTAAAAACTCAACTCTCTATTAGAAACCTTGTGCAGGCAATCAATTCATTTGTTATTCCAGTGCTGACATACTCCTTTGCGGCGGTATATTAAATGGAGCAATACCGACCTCGACAACCTCCAGAGGACAATTCGAACCGCTATGACTCAACACCGAAAACATCATCCCCATTCAAGTACTGAGCGTTTTACCCTTCCAATGTCGCAAGGAGGGCGAGGATTCAGAAGATACTTCACTCTTTCACTCAGAAGATATTCTTGCAACATTGTGGGAGAGTACAGCAAGCAGTGAGCGCAGTTGATAATAACTATAGTCCTCTGGACTTGAAAAAGCTTGATCCGCCTGTTCAACCAATCATTGAAACGGAAGAGAAGATAACCTTATAGAAAGCGAAGGCACTGCATGGAAGGTACCCTCACGAGCTGAGTAAACCAGAAGTCGACATCTCTGCGTCGCACGCAATGGCTCCAGCACGGGGATCTCTTCCGGAGACAGAAGCCTTCATGATAGCTATCCAGGACCAAGTGGTGCCAACACTGAACTACAGAAATACATTCTGAGAATTCTACCATTCATTCCGACTCGTGTAGAAGATGTGGGGCTGCAAGTGAAACTATCCAACAGTGACAGTGAATGTAGCAGCCACGAACAGTTGTAATACAAAAAGAGCATGATGAAGTGGCGAAGCAGGTCCACAAATATTTCGATTGAGAACGGGCTTAATCGCCACTTCCGTGCCGTATTATAAATATGTGCCTCAGAATGTGCTTGAAGGTAGTGAGCACACACTCTACTGGGATCGCTCCATTATCACTAACAAACATGTCGGCGGCAATAGACCCGATATAAAATTCAGCAGGTTTTCCTTATCGATATATAAATACTCAATACCCACAACATACCGGAAAAATATCAAGAGAAGATCCAGAAGTATACTGATCTCGCCCATGAAGTCGCAAATCAGTGGAACTTCAGTAAACAGACAACTGTGCCTATAATAATATCAGCTACAGGAGTGATCCCCAAAATGACACTTCGGGCACTGGAGTGTCTTCACTTAGATGCCAGGAATGTGTATAATATGCAAAAGTCGGTAATTTTGAATACATTCCGTATTGTCAGAAGCCATCTGAACCTTCAGTAAAGCAACCACACACCCGGTCATCATTCCTGTGTGTGGTTCACGTATCAACCAGTAGATACTGTGAATAATGTAAATTAATAATAATAATAATTGTGCATTCAATATTCATATTTACTAAAATGAGAAATCATAAGTGAAAAATAAGAATACTATAATTGAACAGTTGAAAATTACTTTTGCAGGTGTTATTTATGTTGTGTGAATGAATGTTTGTCAGGTGTTTTCGAAGTTAAATACTTTCAATATCCCTTGGCTTGAGATGGCCGTGGATTACTTGAAGGCCGGCAGCTATTACGATTACCTTTCCTTCCCTCTGTGGGGTGCGTTAGGCGGATATTTTAACGGATTCCGAAAAAATATTTCAGTGAACTCTCTGACGCAGATTTTACCAGTTCCCATAAATAATGGGATAAATATGTTTATTTTTTCTCCCTTGTCCTTTTTGTCCCCTTTGTCTATTTTGTCTCCATTTTCCCATTTGCTCTCTTCGTCCTTGTTTCCCCGGTTTGCCCCACTTGTCCCATTTCTCCCCCTTCGACCCATTGGTCCTCCCGCACGCTGCGGTGTTATTTAAAAACGGTACCAAAACCCTATACCGACAACCCTTGCTTCAGAACATCGAGAGTGATGACAATTCTTCACTCATGAAAGTGTTAAATGTTTATTTTGAACAACTAAAAATAACAAAAAGTATTGTATGTAACACGTCCTGTATTAGTCATTAAAAATTTGTTACGTATAGATCTATTAATCCAAATGCTTAAACGAAAATAGCTATCTGCCATTGAATTTAGTGTAATCAAGTTATACAATACAAACATGTACCAACGATGCACGATGCGAATTTTAGCCGTAAATAAAATTATAAGTTTTTATTAACGCGAACGACAGGCAGCTATCATTATCGCCTTCTGTTATCATTGTGGCGTCACAACAAACTGTTGCAACAAACAACAATGACCACTAATTCGTATGAGATACGCATTTTGCCAATTAGCATTGAGGCATTACATTATTTTTAGGTGTTTTTTGTAAACACATTTCATTCAGAAAAAACGTTTTAAGTTCATAATTGTAGTTGTAGGAAGACGTAGGAAAAATCTTGATTTTTTTTCAATTTTCGAAACATTTAGGGATTTTAACTAACATGATACCATTCTCTTAAACGTCTTTCACATTATAGAATAACAAAGTTTAATCAAAAACGTTGGATGTGGAAAATTTTCCAAATGGCCCAGGGACTTCATGTAAAGTAACTCGCAAATTATAATATCTATTTCAAGTTAAAAGGGACGCTACATCAGTTAGATATATTGGGGAATATCAATTTTGGAGAAAATCGGCTGAACGGTTTAGTCACTAGCGTTGTGCATAGACAGACCCAATCGATTCACAAAAGATATTCAAAGTATGACCCACAAAACGGATTCTGGTTACACCACGTGTTAGACGTTTTTTTTTCTAAATTTGGCATTAAGATTTATCCACTTTTTCGTAATCAGGACTCTGTAATAAGAGTTTTTGTGCCGAAAGTTCGCCGTTTTTTCGCGTAGCATTACAGAGTTTTCTTGCTACCGATCACGCGGTAGTAATAATATACCACGCTGTGATGGAGGAAGTCACACGCTGAGCCTTATCAAACTATGAAGACCTGAAAGGACGTTTAGCCAAGAGTTTTACGAAGTCAGATGTATTTTATAAAATTGTTTTTTCATCATCAGAGCCGAAAAAGTGTAATTTCAAAACATCTTAGCCCATTGTTTGATAGCGCTACCATATACACACTTGAAAAAAATCAACATAATTCTGCGCAAACTCGCATAATCAATGACTTCCTCAAACATTCTTCCTTCATTAAAAACCTCTTTCCTGGAACAAACAGGCGCCCAACGCCCGTCGTGCCTTCAAGAGCAGCTCGATCTGCCTGTTTGCACACGCCGCAATTAAAGGACGCGCATAAGCACCAGCCGTGTAGCCTGCCAGGGGCAGACGGGGGCCACGGAACCGCAGCTGGCGGAAAAGAGCCAAAAACAACAGCGCAGTGGAATTGAACTGCTCTAATAGTATTTGTATTTAAACGGATTTAATTACCATTTTTCTGCTTTGTTTTTATTAATGGTTTTTTGCAGTCCATATGTATAATATAAAATATATACTAATAGAAAAATCTCACGCGGTATGCAGTATGTTGCATAAAATATATCGCCTATTAGATAAACGGGATTTTATTTACGGGAGCAATACAAAATGAATCTAGAGGTTCTATAAAACTGCACAATTTTTTTTGCCGTACTAGTCAGTTTCCTATTCTTTTGAATGGGGGCTAGCTTTTCAAGTGCCCCACCCCTTCCTTGCTGCTATCTAATAATATATCTAATGATACCTAAAAGACGTTTCTGAACCTCCCGTGAAATTGTGCCACCCGCTCTCTCGAGGGTAAAGGTGTTTCTCGCACTGAGCAAAATTTTGCAATATTTCAGGAATTTCATAAAAAGTACCCCCAGAAATAAAAAAAAGTATTATTTTCAATATCGCAGGGCTAGATTGATTGGAGAATATTTATTTCGGGAGACATTCTACGGATGGCGCTAGTGTTGTTCGTAGACGATCAGATACACTGACAGGCATTTTGAAAAACACATGCACACAATACCGATATAGCTTTTAGCTATTTTACAATATATTGAAACAAATGTTGGATATCCATGTATAAAATAATTTAATGCATTTGATTAAACGCCAGTTATAAATATAAATAATTGTAAATAGTAAATTAGCTATAAATAATAAAGGGAATAGTTTTGATTGAAGTATCAATACTTCTGCAATTATACTAACTGTTGTGATGTGTCGCGCAGGCTTGCCCAATGGCATTATTTCGTACGATAACATGCAGAGTGCTGCGATATTTAACGCAGTCAAGGTGGATGGACTTACACCGTGTTGGGTGAAGGGTGGCATTGCACTGCGACTGATAATAAGCAAAGAGAGAGCGGCGAACGTTTACACGGCGATGAGCGAACCACGTTTTTGACTTTGCCCAACTATTTCAAATCCCACAATCAATCAAAACAATGAATCGCGTGGATCTGCTAATATGGTAGTGCAATGTTTTATTTCAAAAAGAGCGCTTGACGTTTGAGTGGAACATCCAAACAACACTTTATTCTTCTATAACATTCGACATATTTTAGTAAATAAGTAAAGATGTGTACCGAGAAAGTGAAAATCTGGACATTTAGTGAATGGGGTACCGAAGACTTACTTAAATAACACACGAACACAATTCCAAAATTGCTCTGTAGTCTAATTTAGGAATTTCGTACTCGCTGATTCTGATTGCAGTGTCTTCAATTTCCTCATATTGTTCATATTTTTGAAATTCCTCTGTTTGGAGTGAGTGGAACGTTTTGAACATTACAATGAAATATAGTTACATTTCTTGACTGTTAAAATCAAATCAGTGCCCAAAACATTACCTTGAGAATTGCAATTCAGTGAATATTTAGACATGTTATTTCTACTCATTCGCAATTTGTATCTTAGTTACAGAAAACCCTAAACTAAGGTTTTTATTCTGAGTACAATATCAAAGGTTGCAGGTGTAGTATGGGCACCGGAAACGATCATTTGTCGCGAAATGTGTTGCAGCCTCGTGCGCTGTTGCCCAGATTGTCGCTGAGAAATTTGGACTTAAATGATATAGGAGCTTGCACACCGGATTCAGACTCGGCAAATTCTAAACCAAAATTAGTGTGACCTTGACTAAAAACCGCTTTTTTTATTTGCTTGCCTACGCACTTGCAACTTGCCCTGCTTTACATCGTGCACTTAGTTTAGAAGGGACGCAGGAGGAGCGCGAGCACCTTGCATGCAGAAGATGGCGGCGGCGTCGAGCGCGTGCCGGAGCCAGGCGGCGGCGGGGGCGGGGCCGCGCGGGAGGGCGAAAGCGAGGACGGCGGCGGCCGCGGCGCAGCACGCGCCGGCGCCCAGCCACAGGGCGTCGTCTAGCGGCGCCGTCAGCGTCGCCCAGGGCCCCCCGCGCGCCGGCCGCGCCGCCACCAGCACCTCGTACCTGCTCGGCAACTCTCATTCAGCCGCCGCGCAGTCGCAATAACTTATTTAATTATTTATTCGGCAGAGTATTTCATATGTAAGGGCGAAATGAGCTGAGAGTAGGGTGTAGGAGAAACTCCCTCTAACTTCTTTTTTTCCCTTTTCTTAATGGATTTTATATATTTTTTATTTGCAATCTGTTACATCACAATAATACACCAATCTTTTGGCTACCCTCTAACTTGTAGTGTGCTCCTCTTCATCAGTATTTCAACAGGTGGTTGAGAACAAACGCAAACTTCTATGACCTGCAGGAGGGGGTTGAAGATACACACGTTTTGCCATTGCACACTTGGTGAGAAACCTCACATAATGAAATTGCAGATGTGTCTTTAGCCCCTGATTGGTAGGTAACTCATCTTGCACGTTCTGGAACGTATTACGAAACATCTTTGTGTCAATATATGTGCCTGTAAAAATCAGTGCAGGACGAGTTTCCTTCCAACCAGGGGTGTAATGTTTTGAATTACAAATATGTATCTTCATTTTCTGAGATATCTCATACGTTCATTGGCGAGAGAGATCACGTTCGACCGAACTACATACCTAGAAGTTTGTAACAATTTTTAGACATTCTGCATTGCTTGGGTTGACCGAAATAAAAAGAAGTAATTTTTACGTTGAAAATGTGCTGGGGAATCGCATATAACGAATTTACAAATATGACATTCTCCCCTCACTGGTAACTCATCTTCACCTGCATTTGGCAAGAACAAAATATATCTGACTGCATCAGAGCATGGGGGGGGGGGGCAGATACTGGGGACTTTCAACTTTGTTGTGTCGTGCTGTAGAGGAGTCATATGTTCTTCAATGATCTTTGTAAAATGTTAAGAATAAGACCTCACATATAATAGTAAAGTCTCTTTTGTAAAGGTTTACAATAGAAAGCTTTGTCCTTAATCAGTTGCCAAAATGCCATACCCAAGTGCATCCAAATACCAAGTGCAAGTCCCAGTTCCAAGGGAAGAGTATCCAAGGCACTATCCAATTCACTATAATCAATACTTATCACAGATTACCATGGCACGTATGCTAACTCTCTCCAAATCTCTCTGTACCTGGATCTAGTGCCCGCAGCCCTGTACAGTTCCAAAGAAATGTAATTCTTTATTCCCCCTAGTATATCTCATAAATGAAATTACTATACATTGCGCAAGGGAGGATTTTTCATAAACAAAAATAATAGCAAAAAACGAAATAAATAGACAAAAGTTCATAAAATGCAACATCAGGAAGTGTTATACCGGTTTGTCTCCGACACTCCTCTCAGGCCCTTTTCCATTCGTGAGTCGAGCCTGGAGACTAGTCTCGAGGCAACTTTCTCTCAAGTAGATACTTATCATTAGTTCTAACGTCGAGGGTATCGGCACACCACGGCGGGAGATGTCAATTTCCCCCGACACCGAGGTCTCAGCTCAGAGAAGTGAAAGTGGCCGTGCCGACCTTGTGTGGCCGACTACCCTCCCTCCCACACACACACACACATTTGTACATTAGTACGGGGAGGGAGCTTTCACTCCCCCTGGGAGACCGCAGTGAGAAGACGGGTTGAGGGCTCCATGTTCCCTGGGTTAACGACCCGGATGGCCGCCAGTTGCTTCTTCATTGCTGTGCCTGACACTCATGGGTAATGAGGAGAGACTAAACGGCTGCGGCCCTAACCCGGAATGGCTTCCCTAACACGGACTCGACCCCGACAAGACGGCTCGCCCAGGTAGACGTGCGCACAGCGGCAAGGGCCACCATTCCCCACTCACCGCGCGAAGAGCAGCGGCGCGGAGAAGGACACGCCGCGCGCGCGCGCCGCCGTCGCCGCCACGAAGCTCAGCCCGGCGTCCGCGCGTCCGACGCGCACGCGCGCCACCACCGCGTCGAACGCCTCCGCCGGCGCCAGCCAGTGGCGCGACCTGCGCACACCACCACCTTCACTCCACCCCACTCTCTTCCTCCCTCCCTTCCTCCCTCCACTCCACTCACCTCACTCGCTCATCTCCGCTCCACTCACTCGCTCCGCTCCATTCATTCATTCATGCACTTTTTGTTTCTTGACGCGTCAACTGTCATTACAGTCATAATTGATTGATAGTTAGTGATTCCCGGAGCGTCAACTGCTAAGATCATGAGTCTCCTTACTGTATTGCATGCTTTTTCTCAGATGGTGATCTTCCTCCGCTGGATGGTGAGATCTAGCACGAACCTACTCGACGACTTGTGGATTTATCCCTCATCCAGGTATCTACCCCAGCGAGGCAAACTCTCACCAATAAGCTCTAGCGCCCGACTGGCCTTCCGACATGTTGGTAGTATAATGCATGTAAGTGCAACTGTGTGTGTAAGTAAAAGGATGGGGATATGGCAGGGAAGAGAAATTAGAGATCGCGCGCAGTCCATGGAGCATTTGTTAGAGTACTGCTCCGGCATTCACCTGGTATTGATGTTAAATGTTACAAACGTCTAGGGCCCGTAGGGGATGGAAGATGATAACGTTTTGTTAATGGACGTGTGGAGGGAATCTGATATAACAAGTAACCAATGGCTCATTTTTTAATTCGCATTTTGCTGATTGACAACTCGTCCGGTGTCACCGTTTGGTGGGTAAAGGGATTCTAAGAGGACGGCCCCACTGGTAATGACAATGCCCATATTTTTGATATTTTTCAAATTGACAATCATGAGGTTTGGTCAAGGACAAACTCACAGTTTCATTGCTATTGAGCGGGACGTCCCCGGAAATTTAGTTTACATGACAAACCCCAGTGCAGCATGCCTTGCCTGCCAATAAGATCTACGAAGATAAAATTGGGACAACTTTGCATCTGCATACTACATTAATAGCAAGTTCTTCGGGAAACATTATAAAAATGTACTGAATACTGAATGTAGTAAATTACGGGTTTGCAATGTCATATACTTATAATGGAAGATAATATTGTTAATTAAATATTTTAAACTGTAAACACTATAAAATTAATTAACAATATATGCAAGTGAATGCGTCAGCACTTCTTTAATATTTAATTAATTTTCTAACTGTCATTGCGAACTCATTTTTTATCAGCTGTATCTTGCCAAATTTGAATTCATGATTTCAATATAACGTTAAAAAATCTAGGTCATTGACGATATCGCGGCTCGAGAGAGCTGCTCGGCCACATACGTGAAATTAAGGGTCTGCTCTAGCATCTGCCAGATGTCACCCACGTAGCTGGTCACGTGCACCCGCCTGTCTGCGCCTCGCCGCACCACGCAGAAGGGCGGGGCCTACGTCAGGAAAGCAACACGTCGCTCTTTGCTGCAACAGAATCACAACTCAAGAAATCATTTTTCGGGGAATACCAGTGCCAGCACGGCAGATGAAGGTAGTGAAGACCAAATTATGTATGAACGCTGCAAGGTAGCAACAAGTCAGGCTCCGTCAGCCACAGCAAGCCTTCAGCAATACGTAAATGTCAAGATCTCGATTTTGGTCGAAGTAAGCCTCATCTTATTACTAGCTAATATTACATACATTATGTATATTATGATGCCCCGCTCATGGATGGGTGTTCTAGATGACATTGCACCCGAGTCACGTAATGATATCCGGGGAAGCGAAAAATGTTGCCGTGACAGATCACGAACAGACGACGTTACGAGAAATGACTGATTGATTAGTGATTCCAGACGCGTCAAGGTCATTAGTCCTGTATGTGCAGTGAGTGTTTTCATCGGTGATCTTCCCCCACATGCTGGTGAGATCCGGAGGCGACCCCGGTGGGCTTGCGAGGATGTGCCTTGACCAGGAACCTCCCAAAAGCACTAAGCTCCCGTCTGATCGCCTGACGTGTGTGGAAGTATAGTGTATGCGAGTGTCAGTTTATCCCTCCCCTCATACTTACATTCACTTCACTGCCAAACATATCGAGAGATCAGTCGGGACCTCAGATCTTGTCCCGGCCAGGCGATGCTCCCTGGGAGAGATAGCTGGCTGGGGAAGACCCCCGCAGGCCGACCTCAGTCGGCTCCGCTTCTCACCGTCCGGAGAGGAAGATCGCCGCCAGCTCCCGCAATAAAAGTATACACTACACGTACGAGAAAATGGCCCTTTTTATTGACGCGCTCTGAATTATTAATCAATCAATCAATCGAGTTCGTTCGGATCGATCAGGAATATCAATTTCGGAGAAAATGGAACAACGTAGGAGCTAGACGACTACATATGGATAGCTAGCGAGCCGGCGAGACGTTTGTCAATCAATTTTCCACGTCAAGGATGCACAAAACATGGATTCTGTCTACACAAGGTGATAAGATGGATAACTATATATAGGAGTCAAATTCCTCCACTTTTCCTTTCCTGATGGAAAGTCAACAAATCTCGGAGCACGACTGCAATGACCCATGCTACTTGGCCGCGCAGGGAGCGGTGCGTACGTGCGCAGTGGCGACGCGCAGGCGCCGGCCGCGCAGGTCTCCGCGGCGCCGCAGCAGCGAGCGCTCATCGCAGCGGAGCGGGCCCCGCGGCCGCCGCCAGGCGCACAGCGGCCGCAGCTGCAGCGGCCGCGCCGGCCCCGCGCGCCACGCCTCCGCCAGCCGCGCCTCCGCCAGCTGCAGCAGCAGCAGCGTGGACGGCGGCAGGCCCACGCCGCGCAGCCACGCCTCCGCCTCCGCCGCCGCCGCCGCGCCGCCCAGCACCAGCCACACGCCGTCGCCGCGCGGGGGCGCCTGCCGCACACCGCCCAGCCACGCTTGCATGCAACATACTTTTTACTACATTGTATACCATTTTTGCAGCGTATATTTTTTTCGCTTATAGACCAACTCGCATCACGCGTTAAACGTGCAAGTACCTTTCTGTGGGGAGGATTGGCATTTTATCCCCCAAGGTAATTAGCTCTGGGGGTACGGATGATGAGATGAAAGAACCGCACACACATAAGACACACACAAATGCACCCATGTGCGAGGCAGGAATAGAACCCGCGGTCTTCTGGTCCGAGACCGCTACCGCACTACTGCCTCGGCCATCTGACCGGCTCGTAGTGTGTGTGTATGATACTACAGAATTTTTGTCTACTTCCATTACGATATTCTGTCATTTGATGTCTCCGATCCGTTGCATAAGAATACAGATTTGGTTACGAGGCAATTTCTTGGCCCATCACAGAGAAGTTAACGAAGCAACAATCGACATTAATTAATTATCGAGAATCGTTCTAAGAAATGTTTTCTTCGATTGTGTACAGTTATAACTGAATTGATGGCCAGTTTTAATTGCTTTTCTTATTAGTAATTTTTATGTGGATTATATTTTTTAAATAAATTGAATAATTTCCCTTTGGATCTATTTGACTAAAGCAATGGCAAATGAGGCACCCGCCGCAGGGCAGGGCAGAGAGTGCGCCAGGTGGCCTTCATAGCATCCTGCGTGGCAAGCCACGAAATAATTCAAAGCAAAAGCTTACCTTATAAAACCTGGCTATTAATACACAAGTGTCAAGTTCCTCGCTCGTATCGGGGTTCACACTCCTGTATTATTACATCATCCTTTCATAATGCACTGTTAAATAATTATATAATTATAACATAAATAAATATGTACATTAATTTAGTCAAATAAAGCAAGTTAAGTGTCCAAAACTATTGGCGTTGTGGAAGGGCCATGGCCCCACGCCACTACACTCGGCCCGCCACTACACTCGGCTTCTCCTTCATCTACGTGAATGCTGTGTGTAACATGTTCATAAAGTGTTTTACAAGAATCCCTTGCAGGAATGTTAGATGGAATTATTAATAAAGAAAATTATGCAACTTATATGGTTTATTTACAATATCCTAGTAAATAACAAATATCGAAAAATTGTATTCGTAAGAAAGGAAAGTAACGGAATGGAAATGTGTTTACAATGGGGAGAAATCAATTAAACTCTATAATAAATAGAAAACTAAAATCCTCTAAATGTTATTATACTTTCAGAGAAACATTTTAGTATAGCTTTTTAACCGTACGGTGTACGTAGGTGATTATCTTCCTGACGTTAGAACTTTTGAAATGGGGCTGGAGAGTAATGATTAAAAATTCCTCCCCTAAAATTTTTCAGTAACTATTAATTTTAACTTGTTACAAAACTTTCAGGTGAAAATATTTTCGGATAATCATGAAAACGAATAAAATCGTATCGCAGCATGATCTGAGTGTAGCTTGTGACATTTTACAAGATCTGTAATGACATATTTGACCAAAACTGTTTTAACTTCCTCTCCCGAAGCTTGTCTCTGGGTCCGCCGCCTGCACTCGCAACCAACCACGAGGATCGCGGCGTAATGCATCACACGCAGCGCAAGTGGTTCACATTTGGTGTTTTCATGGCAGAACTAATAATTCGAAAACTCGTTTAAAAAACTGTTTTCATAGAACATCTAGTTCGTTGTATGGCTAGTCATTTATGATATTTTAAAAAAGTGATCAAGTTCCCTATTGTCGAGTGGAACGAAGGCAATTTTCTCATAGCCCGAAATGAATGCATCTTAAAAGTGCTCTTGGGAGAGTTTTATTTGTAATGCAGCAGTTCTGATTTGTGTTTCGCCAGGCTGAGGATCATCTGCCGCTGGCGGACTTGTTGTGCATCACTCCAGACAATTAATTAATAATCGCAGTCGCTTCCCCGATTGACTGATTAATTATTTGTGTTTAGGGTCGCGTGAATTGCTATGGGCAGAAGTTCCTTAACCATAGTGAATATTTGTATCACTAGAGATTGCAATGTTCTCCATCCGCTGGATGGCGAAGTCCGTTGACGACCTATATATATGCATCGTTGGGAGATTCCTGGTTTTCCCCAACCAGGAATATTCCTTTAGCTGTGCACTACCCGACTGGTGTGGTGCCTTTGAGTGTAAGGCGTGAGGATATAACAAAGCAGGAAAGATGGCCCGTTTGTTACGCCTGTTTTACACGGTCATTTTTGCATCCTTTTTTCATCACTTGTTTGCACAGAAAGTGGATGGAAAAAGAACGTTCTTCTCCATTCAGTATGTTTCGGTGCCGAAACTAGATGAGAGTGATTCCTGCGTTTTACACTGTAATTTTTGTCTTTGTACATAATCATGAAGAAAATGCTTCCTTCGGACGCCGCATATAGCGCTTAAGTTCAAACATTTCAACATCGCATCTGTGGTACAAAATTAAGTTATTATATTAGGACCGAGCACGGATACGACAATATTAGAATACAGTACATAATTTATTTCTCACTACCACTTCATATTACCAGTTCACATTACAATTCAACACATCAGAACGCTCTCACGCAATTACAAAATAAACATATGGCTCCACACGCATAACATACCAGAGAAAGTCCTGTAAAGTACCGCCAGGAGCTCGGTAGTCAAACTGGATGAAGTCTTTACCGAAAAATTAAGCAAGTGTCATTTTTTTCGTACAAATTACAATCAGGCTAGTCTATATCTTTTCCATACCGGCGAAAAATGAAGAATAAATGATCGGGTAAAACAGACTTTAGGCCTTCACAATTCAACCGAGCATCCGGCCGCTAGAACTCGCCTGCAGACAAGCGGCTGTATTCGACGTAGTTGTGTTGCCAGTGTCGAAACGGAACTGCAGGACCTCCGTCCAGGGGCAGTGCAGTCGTTGCCCTATGCCACGAGGCTGCGAGGGCTGCGGGGGGGGGGGGGGGCGGTCCCCTGGGGAACCACCCTTCGCAGCGCAGAGCCGGGCGTCGCGTCCGCCGCAGGGGGCACGTGCAGCGTTCCCGCTCGCAGCGCCCGCCGCCCCCGCCCGGCCGCCCCCGCCGCCGCCGCCGCCCCCGCCGCCCCCAGCGCCCGCAGCAGCGCCGCAGCCCGCGCCGCCGCCCCCAGCGTCAGCTCTGCGGCAATGCGCTCTTCGCATTAAGTGTAATACAATGTAATTCATTATCGTCACAACACCATTTGGCTAACTGCAACGGGTCGTCCGTCACGCGCGTTTAGACCACTTCCCGTCGACCATTCGAGACATTCGAATGAGCCTTCCGGTGAGAAAGTGGGCCACAAGGGCTTAAGAAATTTCCAAAAAAGAGTTTTTGCGTGTTTTTGCGCTGCGATCTTAGTGGAGGGAATATAACAAACGCCACTCAAAAAATATAATATAAGTGACGTTGACTACACCCCAGTACCCAGTTTCAAATGAATTTGACTAACAAGTTATTCTTATGAAACTAACACCTTATTCATATTAACGTACCCAACAGTCGCCTTTTATGTGTTTATAGATTCGCCTACAAAACGATTAAGAGTGCAATTGCAGAAGTATAAGTTTACACATATCAGAGTGAGTTTGTAAATTTTAAAATTTTCAAAAATTTGGAAACAAAAATATGGAAATATTTACAAATCCGCGGAAGAATTAAATGTAGTGGTAGAAGATTTTGCGGCAGAATTTTCAGAAGTAACTGAGAATGATCTTATATTAGGGTTACAGAATAACGCTGAAAAGCAGCTTACAGGTAACCTTTATGTGCATATTGTAATAGTACAAGCTTCGCTACTTTGTAAATATGTAAATATTTACAGTCTGGTTATCCCGTGTGACCACGCCTGGGTATCAAAGAACGAATGGATGTGGATAATTTTCTGAACGTTGTCGGTCGGCTTAATATTCCGTGACTAGCGCACTGTTCGCGCGCCGCCGACCAAAGCAATAGAGATCCGAAGTAAACAAATGAAAAACTGAAGAGATCATTCTGTCTGAATGGTCTTGGCTTGGGAAAAACCCACTACCATTTCACAAGGTCCCATATTCTTACAAGAAGGGGCAGAACAATGTATTTGAATGTTTATAAAATGAATCTTACTAATTTGATTTCGACATTAAAATTAAATTTTTTTAAATGGTAAATTAAAGGAGCTATATGAACAAAGTGTATATTAAATATAAAACGATAGTCAGTATTAATTTTTTTGAAAATGTGACATGAAATATTTGTAAAACAAATATCAAAACTTCCGATTCCTTACGCGAACTAAGGAAAACATACATGTTCTTTTGTAATTTAAGGGAATACAAAAGGAATATTATTATCAAAATTATTTTATGAAATATAGAAAGTAATTCATGAATTGTTTTCGTAATTAAAAATTCGCAATAAGTTAAATTTGTTAAAAAATATTTAGTGAATAACATGTAAAAAGTAAATACCCAGAAATTTAAGAATATAGAATAACAATGAGCTCTCGTAATGACTGAAAGGGTGAAATAATTTAGATAAAGACCATAGGCGGGGCAGTAAGTAACTTTTAATGTTGTATACTATTATAAGTGATTTCCAAGTTCATCGCATAAATTGTTGTTCATGATGAGACTATTAAAAGAGAATCCGGACATCGCGAGGCACCTTTTGCTCGTCTCTTTCACCTATCCCCATATTCCTTGCTAATCACCGAACTGCTTCAAAGTTAACCGCTTTGGCCAACACCATTCCCCCCGGACTGCTACAAAGATAATCTGGTTTTCCATCGCCCGAAAAAGAGACGGCTGTCTGTTGAAGTTAGCAGTCATCGTTTTCGTTGCATTCAGTCTCGTGCAGTCAACAACTACTGAAAAGTTATTTGGTTGTATTGGGCTGAGGGAACAGGTGTAGAGAAGTGGGTTAGCAAGTTTAAATACCGCACGGAAAGGTCATTGAGAGGCAGGTATCTGAAGAAAGATAACATCTTTTTCCCAGACAGATTTGAGAGATCATAGACATGAGTGTACGTGCGAGCGGCATAGCATTATTACGAAGGCAAATCAAGCTTTCGAGTGATTTTTAACTTTACGCTCCACTAGATCAGTAAGTCTTAAGGGTCACGTTTATTAAAAGTAAAGCTAAAGTCATTACCACCACATTTATGTACGCACAGTGAAATTTGTAACATTGTAAAATGAATTTCAGTAGAAAACATTCTCCCGGACACCGGAAACAAGATGACTTGGAAACCAATTTTGGACATAGTTTAACATTCCTCAATATATTCACGAAGGTAAAATAAAGGGGTCCTAATGGACGTCTCGGGCCCTGGTGGGGCATACTGATTCTCATAGGTATACACCATTAAATACCAGGAAAAGCCCTCCTGTAATGGGAAGCCTTTGTAGTAAAGCTGAGTCATCAAGTCCCTTCCCAAACCTCCTCGTGGTGGCCCTGGATTCTCTGCGGGGTGAGAACC
>BOPP01000251.1:416769-473389 GCA_017312745.1 Gryllus bimaculatus
CTAGTTAATAAAGCTGCGTTGACATGCTAAATTTTCATTCAATAAAATATCGAGTTTATTGGACCTTTGTATCCGGCCAGATCGAAGCTGATTTCGTCAATTACGGCGTATTAATATTAGTTTGTATTTATATTATTTTAAGCATACTAATTGTTTATCATATTAAGGGGGTAATTAATATTATTTATATAATAGATATTAATATTTTTACCAAGCTGAATGTGGCGTCCACTTGACGCTATTACATTTTTAAAAGTTATAATCTAATTTTGAAATGTTTCTAAATGTCATGTATTAGCCTTTGTTCCCAAGTAAGTTCATACCAGTATTTGCTTACCAATGAAATCACAGTAGATGATACTGTAATGACTCCAGTTCAAAAATTCCCAAATCACTCAATGAACCTAAATGTAACCTCCATACGGATATGAAGCGGTAATTATTGCAATTAAATTGTAAATCTCCCCCGTAAATATTACTTGCAAGTATGATGATGCAAATAGTTAGATTTATTACATATACATTTTTTAACCCCTTTTTTGGTTAATTAATCCTCCCCGAAAGTGGTTTCTAACTGCTTATTTAATCACCTCTCTCTGTCTCTGTCTCTGTCTGGTCTCTCTGTCTGTGTCTCTCCTGTCTCTCTGTCTCTCTGGCTCTCTGTCTCGTGTCTGTCTCTCTGTCTCTGTCTTGTCTCTGTCTCTGCCTCTGTCTGTGGTCACACGAGGTAGCGACGAAGAGAGACGAGAGGCGGAGCGGGGCATTCAGGAAAATGCTTCTCCGCCTGAATGCGGCGATCAAGCCCACGTTTGGTTGAACCACCTGCGGAGTTCAGTGAAGGATGTGTTAGTTGTTTAGATTCGAACTACAACCTTACTAGAATTCAAAATAGACTTATAACATTTTATTTACTTCTTTCTTCGAACCTGGTTTCTACCCCTTAGAGTTTGCCCGTTTTTGATTTCCAATAATTCTTCGGCTCCTTCCCATTGACCCTCTTCCAATCCTTCTTCTCCTCCATAACTTCATGAATATATTTCTTCCAGGGTTAAACCAGGTCTACCTCTTCTACGTCTTCTTTCAGGTATCCAATTTTACAATTTGTTTTGCCCATCTCTCATTTCGCATCCTCTGGACATGTCCATACCATTGAAGAGCTTTATTTTCTAGTTTTCTGCGTTATGGTTGTTTGAACCCCCAGCTCTTGTTCCCACACCACTTCGTTTTCTTGTTTTATCCAGGTTTCTTTTTGGTTTTATTCTTGGGCAAGGATTCTTTTTTTTTTTTTTTTTCCCATTAAAGGGGGGTTCCGAGCTCTTACCGACCATATTCTGTTCTCTACAGCGTTTATGTAAAGGGCACATTCTGTCATATAATATAATTACCCCTTTCCACGCATACTGTGAATATGTGAATTTTGGGTCTTGCCTTAAAACACTATTCCAATATAGCGCCATGCAGAGCTTTGATTTGCATTCCTCCCCATTGTGCCAAGTCTAGTTTAGATATATCTTCATCAATTTTCCCATCGTCAGTAATTATATTAGTCCCAGATATTTAAATTTCGAAACGTTAGCTAATCTCGTCCACAGCCGATATTAATATTAGAGCCATCTCCGTTCCAAATGTCATAAATATGCTGGTCGTTCTAAAGTTGATTTTAAGTTCCACATTTTTTCGTATTCTTCTTTTTCATTTCAAATCATATACTTCATATCTCCCGATCTGCTGCCATAATTACCTGATCATTCTTACAAAAAGCAAAGAATGTAGCACTTGTTCATTTATGGACCCAGTTCCATTGAGAACCATTTCTGTACCAAGGTATTCCAAGCTTGTTCCATATACATATTAAAGAGAAGTGGCGATGAAACTACATACTTGGCTTTAACCTTTGTTAGTTCTAATGCTTGGTGGAATATTTCCTCCCATTTTAATGCACGCTTTCATTATTCTGGATACATTTATTGTAACTAATAAATCCTTTTTCTTGCCACTTTCAGTCCCTTCATTGGCTGGCCAAAATTTTACATCTTGGAACAGTCGTAGGCCTTTTCCAGGTCAATAAATGTCATATACGTATCTATATTGTGCATTCCATTTTTTTCTATTTCCGTAAGCAAAATGGTGTTATCCAACATGGACCTCCCACTCCTAAAACCACTTTGTTTCTTCGCTGAAAGTTATTCCTTTTTGTACTTGTTTTCCTTTAGAATACCTAGGCGAATAGCCCTACTATTGACTGGTGGATGACACTAATTCCTCTGTAATTTCACAAATAGTTTTTGTCACCCCTTTCTTGTGTATGGAACTGATTGTTATGACATATTCCATTCCTTTTTTTTTGCCGGATTCCCACGCTAACTTTCAATTCTGTTAAAAGATTTTTGGGAGGTTAATTCCAATATATACTATAGTCTTCGTATTTTAAAGTTCCATTCGAAGGATTCCTTGGTCTAGAGCTTTATTGTTCTTTGCTCTCGCCAAAGCCCTCTTTACACCAAGCCGACTAATTTCAGGTCCCATTCTTGCAAATGTGTGCATTCCAAATCTTGTTGGTATTCCATTATATTTTCTCTGCATAAAGTTTCGTAGTAGTTCCAATCCATTTGTAGAGGAGTTATTATGCGTACTTGCTTTCTGTTTTACAGTTTTTTCTCATATTTGTAAATAGTTTTCCATGTTTCAGTTGATCTGTTATATTCCAATTGTACTTCTATATCCCTACATAACCTCTCCTAGTGTTCATTTTTCGATTTCTTACTTAATCTTAACTTCTTTCTCTTTTCTACAATTCCTTTTCGTGTGTCGTGCATTCCTATTTTGAAATCCTGCCCAAATATAATTTTTTTCTTTTCCTTAATCATTGATTTCTAATTATCGCTAAAAATTTTTCTTACAAACTTGCTTTTTTCCCTTGCTCCACTCCTAAACTTCATTAGCTGCTTCAAAAACAGCCTCTTTTAATGGATCTGTACAATTCTCGGGACTTTTTTCTTCTGAGTTTCTAGTTATTCTTATTCTGTTTTGTAGAGCATCTTCAACCACTGGTATTGTTTTTAAAAGGTCTGTTTTAAAATTACATCGTTTTCTTCAATAAAAGGTCAGTATCTTTTTCAGTACATCTTCGGTATTTCTGTAAAGAGAAAAGGTGTTGAGCCGAGTGCTCACTACATATGATGATCAGTTCCACATTATCTGATGACGGTATTATTGTAATGTATTAGCCAGCGTGCCTCATGGCATCTATTTGGCGGACGCTTGGTTGCGGATTAGTCTCGCCACAGAGGGTTTTTCCGTAAAGTGGAAGAACGCGGAGACGGGGAACAAGGCTTTGCGTGTCTTCCGGCTTAATAGAAGCTGTTCACTTGTTATAACAAGCGAGTGTGTGACGTTAGGAGGGTCACGTGGGGCTCGCCTATATAACAGAGGTCGGAGCAGTAGGCGCAGGTTCTGGGAGACGGTGGGAGAACCTCGTTGCGTGTGCCACAAAACTTGGCGCCTAGCGGTGCATATGCGAGCCAGGCTCGCGAGGCTGGAGTCATTAGTTGACGAAGCCTGCGGACTTTATGGTCCTTTTGGTACTGCGCTCACGGGGGAGCGATTGCTGTGTGCGTGCTCCCCGAAGGTGAAGGCTGGTGAGTGCCACGATTCACGCCGATTCTCAATCGGATAGATGCTCCTGCGATCCGAGGCAAACCAGCCGTTGGTCGCCAAACGGACTTTGTGTCCCAAGCGTGACATTCCGGTCACGCGAAGCATAGGCTTTGTTTTTGCGCGCTTCAAAAAGTAGGGAGTGGCGGAATGCCACAATCCAAAACCATCTTCAATCGGGTGTTGGATCGCTCGCCGATCAGGGGATAGAGGCTATCCCCCAGGCGAGAGTTAGTAGATATATTAAGTGTATATATTTGTTTTGTTTTCTTGGTTAATAAATATATTTGTTTTACGGGATAGCTCTGTTGTCTGGGTCGCTGTGAGTATTCCATGACGTCACAGTTATACTTCACACATTCAGTTTAACTTTCCTTCGTTCTATCACCACAACTAATCAATTAACAGATTGTATATTTCTTTACTGATCTATTTCGTGGTATTATTGTGGATGTTTTTAGTGTACTGAATACGTTTCCCCTACACATAAGTGATGTTCCCCTTACATAGGGTTGATTAATCTTTTTCCATTGTCATTTAATACTCCTCTCCGTATTGACCTACTACTTCACGTTTCTAATATATTATTTCATTCCCCTTTGACACGGCAATACTCGCTATAGTTTCGCTGAGGCCTGAAGAACTTATTCTTTTCATGCTACAAGTGCATTTATCATTTCGGCTTATACCCCCATATTGATTATTGTGTCGAAAAAAACGTTCATGTCTATTCTTAGTATCCTTTCATTAATATTCTCTATCTGTTTAATGAATTTTGACCCATTTAACGTTTAATAAGGAAAGAGACTCCACTTCTAGCCTCCTAAAATCTTGGGTACAACCACTCCAATATAGAGATAATTCATTCTCAAAATTTCACTTCCCCTGTCCCTTTATTTCTTCGTTTTCCGTAAGTATAATTATGTCCAGGTTCATTTTTCAATTTATGAGATGACGTCCCTCTGCTTTGTTCGTAGCCTTTGTTATTTCCCATGTTCCAATTTTCATATGTCCGTTTTCGTAGCCTTTTGTCGTGTATTTAATTTTGCGTTCCGCTTCCGAGGCATATTTAAATCGCTTTGAACTGAAGTTTTTTTATGGAGCCAGGGATGTTAGCCCTGCGTCCAATCCCCATTATGTTTAATCCTGGAGGTAGAATTTTTTTCAGGGTTGTCATCCCTTAGGAAGGTTGGTTCCCACTACACCTACGGAGGCCCCCCTCCCGGAGATGGAGGGAGGATGTAGGATTCTTTTTTTATAAGTTTTTTTTTATCAGATAAGATTTTTAGGACGGGATGCAAATTTTTAATTTAGGATAGGATAATGATTTCTTAGCATTTTTATTTTTTTTTTTCGTTTTCCAGGAGGCGCGAGGGTTTATGTTTGTTGGAGTGTGAGTGGCGTTGCTCTTTTTTTCTGTTTTCTTCTTTTTCTTTTTTTTTTTTTTTTTTTTTTTTTTTTCGGATTTGTTTTTTTTTTTTTTTTATTTTTCATCCGCACCCTTTTAGAATAGAGAGTTCATATCAGATAAATTTTTGAAAAAAATGGAAATCGCGTGAACTAGTTGTTATGATCGTCTGGTTCCACCCCAACATACACCCTCACGATGTGAGATTTTATCTTAGACGGAAACAAGAAAAATAAAATAGGAAGCGTAGGGGAGAAGAACTCTCTTTGGACCCCTGTGCCAATCCCTTATCCTGTTCTTATCTATTGTACAGGGAAGGTGTGGTGGTTTCCTTTTCCCTTTATTTCACGGTTCCCGTTTTAAGGCGCCGGAATATTAACTCGCCCAAAGATCTTTATAGACTTTTCGTTCCCAACGGCCTTTTCGCTAGAGAGTGGAGTCCTCTTTCTCTTACTTCTATGCTGTAAAATGGTGCAGATTTAATTACATCTTAAACAATACTCACCCCGCAGAGGATGCAATAATTCAATGAAGGAATGTTAAGAATAGACCATGAACGTTTTTCGACACAATGGCCACCACGATCTTAGTAAGGTCTTATATATTCTGGGTTGGGAAAGGGGGAAGGATGGTTTATATGCCTTCGTTAAATGAAAATGGCACTATGTAGTGATTGAACATCGCAATTATAAACGTTCCATAAGGTTCAAGGCCTGCAGCGAACTATAAGCGAGTTATTCCGTGTCTCATACCCAATTACTCAGTTATAAGAGTTTGCAATATTAATTAATTTTATGGGAGATAATCGTAGTTTAGGTTGGGTATAGTAGTATAACCTATGGTAGCAAATATCGATTAAGAGTGGGCGACCAACGACCAGGGCCCAGTATGACGTGTGCCCATTATGGGAACCACCTATAAATAAGTATTTAATTTCTACACCCTATTGTAAGTGGAAGTGTATTGAGGCATATTATTGGCTCCTTAACATAACGTGATTTGTGATCCAAATTGGGGGAGTATTTTCGCCAATTTATGTACTATCTCTGAGTATTCACTCGGAATAAACATTGTCCGGCGCGAGGAATGTTATCATCTATGAATTAATTTTACAATGTTACAAATATATTACTCACTGTTTGCGACGTTACACATAAAATCTGCTAGTAAGAAATTATACAATCTGTAAATTGATTAGTTGTGGGTTTTGAAGAACCCGAGGAGAAGAGTATTAATAAGACCTTAGCCTTTAACTTTGTTGTATGAGGTAAACGTGGACCCTTTAAAGACTTAGATCTATTAGTGTGGAGAGCCGTCTATAGGGCTTAAATACATCATCAACGTCCCGACGCATACAGGTTTCGTATATAACAAATATATTTATTAATATAGAGAAATATCGCAAAACAAATATATACACTTTAATTATCGTCTACTTAAAAGTGCTAAGTGCTGCCTCGGCTTCGCACGTACACTTCTGATGATCTTATAGATCCTTCTCAAATATCCTGTCTTGGGTTCAGCAAGATGTATCTTTTCTTCAGATAACCTGCCTCTCAATGACCTTTCGGGGGAGTCGATTCATAAGACACCCGAGGTTATTATTGAACTTGCTTAACCCCACTTCTCTACACCTGTTCCCCTCAGCCAATAACAACCCAAATAACCTTTTTCCCCAGTGTTGTTGACTGCACCCGAGGGATCTGAATGCAACGAAACGTAATGACTGCTAACTATCAACACGACAGCCGTCTCTTTTTCGGGCGATGGGAAACCCAGATTATCTTTGTAGCAGTTCGGGGGGAATTGGTAGTTGGCCCAAGGCGTTAACTTTGAAGCAGTTTCGGTGATTAGCAAGGGAATATGGGGATAGGTGAAAGAGACGAGCAAAAGGTTGGCTCGCGATGTCGGATTCTCTTTTAATAGTCTCATCATGAACAACAATTTATGCGATTGAACTTGGAAATCACTTATAATAGTATACACATTAAAAGTTACTTTACATGCCCCCCGCCTATTGCGGTCTTTATCTAATTATTTCACCCTTTCAGTCATTACGAGAGCTCATTGTTATTCTTTTATTCTTAAATTCTGGGTATTTACTTTTTACATGTTTTTCCACCTAAATATTTTTTTAACAATTTAACTATTGTTGCGAATTTTTAATTAGAAAAAACCCAATTCATGCAATTACTTTCTAATTTTCATAAAATAATTTTTGCATAATAATATTCCTTTTGTATTCCCTTAAATTACAAAAGAAATGTAATGTTTTCCTTAGTTCGCCGTAAGGAATTCGGAAGTTTTGATATTATGTTTTACAAATATTTCATGTCACATTTTTCAAAAAAATTATACTGACCTATCGTCTTTATATTTACATATACACTTTGTTCTTTATTAGCTCTTTAATTTTACCATTTAAAAAAATTTAATTTTAGTCGAAATCAAATTCAGTAAGCATTTCTTTTATTAAAACATTCACAATAATTGTTCTGCCCCTTCTTGTAAGAATATGGGACCTTGTGAAATGGTTAGTGGGTTTTCCCAAGCCAAGGACCAATTCAGACAGATGATCCTTTCAGTTTTCATTTGTTTACTTCGGATCTCTTATTGCTTTGGTCGGCGGCGCGCGAACAGTGGCGCTAGTCACGGAAATATTAAGCCGACGACAAACGTTCAGGAAAATTATCCACATCCATTCGTTCTTTATACCCAGGGGCGTTTTTGGTCACACAGGATAACCAGACTTTAAATATTTACATATTACAAAGTAAGCGAAGCTTGTACTATTACATTTGCACATTAAAGTTTACCTGTAGCTGCTTTTCAGCGTTAATTCTGTAACCCTAATATAAGATCAGTTTCAGTTACTTCTGAAAAATTCTGCCGTCAAATCTTTTGATGCTACGACTCCAAACATAACACTCTTACCTTCGTCATTCCTTGAACAGCGGATTTGATGTGGTTTTGATTAAATTAGTGTGTCATCCCTTACTATTGTCTCCTGTACTTTCCACCATATTTTTCTGTTTAGAAATGTTCTAAGCGACAACAATATTGACCTAGCGTTCCCTCACTCTTGTGTAGATCAGAGGATGTGACATCCTACGCACTGGTGGGACACAAAGTCCGTTCTGGCTAGTACCTCTCTTGCAAATTGGCACTACTCTCAAAACGTCGCGTCTTTGTGGTTATGGCGTGCTCGGATTATACGCATAGAGAAAGGCGGCTGATCTTTGTGCGCGTACTCTGAGAATCCGGTGCTTAAGATAGTGAATTGGACCCGGTGTATAGGGTCTCTCAATCTTAGTGAAACACTACTCTCTCTCGTTCAGTTTCGGCGAGCACGACCCTATCATGTGTCAAGTACGGACTGTGCCCGGTACTGGGTGGCCGCAGGTCAGATCCGTGTAGGGATACAACTTAAAGTGTCCGACCTAGGCTTCTATCTATATTAATCTATTGTGCAGCTTCGGTTCGCGGCCGTTTTCTTCGCTCCATATTAGTGCACGTTCTACGGGCTGCCCCTAATGATTTGTCGCCACGCGCACAGCACCGAAACACGCAGGTAATCTATCTTTCCCTCCTTCGTGCTCACAGAATCCTGTCTCTGTTCATACGCCTGTGTGGACACTCTCATATCTATTCGGTCGCGCGCGCCAGACCTCTAGTCACACCACACCCGTGCGCGGTCTATGTTCGATAATACGATCGTTGGCGAAAATGCTTCTGGTAATGCAGCGGAGAAGTACGCGATCTCCAACGACGCGCCTGTGTGTCTCGCCTCGTCTCACGGCGATTCGCATTACCCGTTATAGGCGCAGATTTTAGCCTTCACTTACCATTGTGCTGTTATAATTGCAACAAGGTCCCCAAAAATAGATGCGATGAAAGGCACCGCCTGGATTGTTGACGATAATGAAATTACATTGCTAATTACACTTAATGCGAAAGGAGCGCATTGCCGCAGAGCTTGACGCTGGGGGCGCGGCGCGGGCTGCCGGCGCTGCTGTCGGGCGGCTGGGGCGGCGGGGCGGACGGCCCGGCGCGCTCAAACGGAGGGGCTCTAGCCAGAGCTCACGCGGGTGCGAGCGGCCCTTGGCGGGCCATGTGCCGGAACGGATCGATCATTCGCGAACGCTGCACGTGTCCCCTGCGGCGGACGGCGACGCCCGGCTCGCGCTGCGTAATAGGGGTTGAGTCCGCCCAGTGGGAGTCGGCTCAACCTCTCTCTCCCTTCTCCTCACAAACTTCCCCGAACGCAAGTGCTCACCTGCGCGATTAGCCCTCGTGCACTTAGGACCTTTTAATTGAAGGAAAACGATTGTAAATTTTAAAACAGAACCTTTTTTAAAAAAGCAAACTCGACCTGCACTGCCCTCATGATGGGGTTTGAGGATGCGTACTACAATGATACCTGACTTTTTACAGCGAGATAAGTTCTCGACGAAAAACCTCTAGGAAGACAGAACTATCAAACAAAGCTCCCGAAGGAAATTGTACTAAGTTCATTCTCCGTAAAATACGCGAGAGCTGTTTCTTGACGCTAGCTCTGATCATATGCAGAAGTGCGGGTTTATAGACGTGGTGTGTTAAGCACAGGGGGGAACGAAGTGACATGTTTGGTTGAATTGTTGTTTAGAAAGGTTCTAGCAGTCTGGATTAATAGTAGAACTCCCTCTCGCTCGTAAAGTGCAAATAATAAATTCTGATACATTTTTTCTCGCCTGTGTTTTTGGCATGGGATTTCTCATGTGAGAGAATGACAGGCAACCACTCGAATAGACTAGTATGTAGCAAAAGATAGACATGAAATTAGAATTATAGATAATAATTGCTCAGCAGAAAAAAAATTGAACACATATGGATTGAGCTTAATTTATTGGTGTACTGGATGATAGAAAGTACATTGGGAAGTGTAATATAACAGATCAAAAAGACTTGGCCCAATAACATCGCGCACTATGTATATTAGTATCGTGAAGCAGAGAAACATAAAACCCTGGCTGTGAACTACTTTAGCATATACAGGACTTTTCACGTACGGTATGGTTATTGCAATAATAAAAGCTCTGACCCAATGGTTATTGGAGCTCTAACGAAACTGTAGCCATATGTATTTTGCTTAAGTATATAATGATATGTTATGAGAATACCAACAAGTAGCTTTGGAATCGATATTCTGGCATAGAATGGGAGAAACCTTGAAGGACAGTATCTAGAGTCGTAGGTCGCTTTGATTGTGATAATGTGAACTTGTAGGAAGATGAATAGGGCTTTTGCGCCGAGAGCCAAAACAATTAAAGCTTCTAGACCCAGGAAACCTTCAATGGAACTTTTTTAAAAATACGGAAGGACTATAGTTAATTTGGTAATACCTCCAAAATCTTATTTAACAGAATTGAGTTACGGTGATATTCCCGCCAGGAATGGAATATGTCATACATCAGTTTCCATTTACACAAGAAGGTGAACCAAAATATTTGTGAAAATTACGAGGGATTAGTGTCTCCCATCAATAGCTAGGCTATTCGCTTAGTATTCTAAAGGAAAACATACCAAAAAGGAATCAATTTCAGCGAAGAACAAAGTTGGTTTTTAGAGAGTGGGAGGTCATGTTTTCGGATAACATCCATTGGCTTACGCCAGATAATAGAAAAAAATGGAATGCACAATATAGATACCTTATATGACATTTATTGACCTGGAAAGGCCTACGACTGTTCCAGATGTAAAATTTGGCCAAGCAATAAAGGACTGAAAGTTGGCAAGAAAAATGGATTTTATTTAGTTACAAAAATTGTACCAGGAATTACTGAAGGCGTTGCATTAAAATGGGGAGGAAAATTACCCCAAGCCATTAGAACTACAAAGGGTTAAAGCAGTAATGTAGTTTTATCGCCACTTCTTAATAATGTATAATGGAACAGCTTTGAAACTGTACAAGAATGGTTCTTCAAATTGGAACTGCTCCATAATGACAAGTGCTTACTTCTTTGCTTTTTGGTAGATTGATTCAGGTAATGTATGGGCAGCAGATCCGGAAGGAAGAATATGAAGTATATGATTTGGCGAAATTGAAAAGAAGTATACGAAAAAATGTTAGGACTTAAATCAACTTGATTAGGACGAACAGAATTATTTATGCTTTGGAGGAGATTGCCTCTTAATTATTAAATATCGCTGATGACTGAAGATAGCTATTACGTTTCGAATTTAAAATTATCATATGGGACTTATAATTACTGACGAATGGGAAAAATTGATGAGATATATCTAACTAGACTTGCAATGGGGAGGGAATGCATCTCAGAAGCTCTCATGGCCTTATATGGAATAGGGATAGTTTTTGTTTAAGGCAAGACCCAAAATTTACTACATATTCCGCTACCACCTGGTGTTTTTTACGTGGAATAGTTTCTTATAAATTTAATTGATTGGAGCGCAGAAATCGTGCCTTTAACAACGGCTATGTCCTAGAGAGACAGAATATGGGTCTGGTTTAGAGCTCCAGACTTTATGAGACGATCTTGGCAGGATAACAAAGACTGGATAAAACAAGAAACGAAGTGGTTGTGGGAAAGAGCTGGGAGTCAAAAAACCATAACCAAGTTTAGAAATTAAAGCTTTCCCAATGTTATGGACATGTCCAGAGGATGCGAAATGAGAGATGCGGCCAAAACCAAATTGTAAATTGAGATACCTGACAAGAAGACGATAGAAGAGGTAAACCTGGTTTAAACCATGGAAGAAATTATATTCATGAGTTAGTTATGGAGGAGAAAAGGGATTGGAAGAGGGTCAAATGGAGGAACGGGAGGACCGAGAATTATGGAAATCAAAAACGGCAAACTCTAAGGGGTAGAAACCGTCGAAGAAGAAGGTAAAATAAATGTATAGTCTTATTTTGAATTCTGAGTAGGTTTGTAGTTCGATCTAAACACTACACCATCCTTCCCTGAACCTCCCAGGTGGTTCACCAAACGTGGGCTTGATTCGCTCGCTTCAGGCGGAGAAGCATTTCCTGAATGCCCCGCTCCGCACTCTCGTCTCTCTTCGTCGCTACCTCGGTGTGACACAGACAGAGGCAGAGACAGAGACAGACAGAGACAGAGAGACAGACAGAGACAGAGAGACAGAGAGACAGAGAGACAGAGAGACACAGACAGAGAGACAGACAGAGACAGAGACAGAGAGAGGTGATTAATAAGCAGTTAGAAACCACTTCGAGATTATTACCAAAAAGGCGTTAAAAATGTATATGTAATAAATTCTAACTATTTGCATCATCATACTTGCAAGTATTTTTACGGAGATTACAATTTAAAATTGCAATATTACCGCTTCATATCCCGTATGGAGGTTACATTTAAGGTCATTGAGTGTTGGGAATTTTTGAACTGGAGTATTACAGTATCATCTACTGTGATTCATTGGTAAGTCAAATACTGTATGAACTTACTTGAACAAAGCTATACATGACATTTAGAAACTTTCAAAATATAGATATACTTTTAAAATAGTTAATAGCGTCAGTGACGCCACATTCAGCTGGTAAAAATTATTATATCTATTATATAATAAATATTATTACCCTTAATATTATAAACAATAGTATGCTTAAAATAATTATTAAATACAACTAATTATTAATACGTAATTGACGAAATCAGCATTTCGATCTGCCCGGTACAAAGTCAATAAACTCGATATTTTATTGAATGAAAATTTAGCTGTAAACAGCTATTAGCACGTGTCATCTTACTGTAAGTATAGAACCTGCAGGGAACTATCATATATCATCATGGCTCTCTAAAGCACAAGAAATTAGTTCACATTGACGGTTTTCAAATAATAATTCGCGCATTTCAGCAGTTTTATTAATTTCCATTAGGTTTTGATAGTGTTCAGCGTTCATTTTTATGCCACTGCTTACCATGGCTATAACTTATAACAAATGCATTTTAGTAGGTGAAATAGAATAATGGAATAGTACGGCTGTCGCTGGGGCAAAATGCGAGCGGCGTAATGTAATTCGCTTTCCTCAATAAGAGAATAATACAGCTGAAATTTACCAAAGAGTAAGATGAGTACACGGAGTAAACTTTTAAACAAAAAAGGGGAATGCTGACTTGTGGAGATGTCCTCCTTCGTACCCGCGCCCACCTTCCCAATGGAGATCAAACATTTGTGGTGTATGGCCCGTGCACCCGGCGTAGAGTCCCGACATAGTGGCAAGTCATTTTCATCTCTTCCTCGAATTTAAGAATTGCAGGAAGCCAGTACTTCCACAAAGTTCAGTTCTTTCTCGTGTCAGTGGCAGCAATGTTCGTTGAATAGGGGTTCGAAAGCTTGTTCACAGATAAGACAAAGGCCTGGATCTTTACAACGATTATGAAAAGTAACCCTGTTTATACATAACTTCTGCCATCAATTAATTTTTTCTTTATCCTAGACTTTTTGTTATAGTCAATTGGACGCTGAAAAAAAGACCATCGTATTTACGAAATAAGTATCTTAAGAGATTGGAAAATGATGAACAGAGCATGTTACGCCGTTTGATAATATTTTATAAAATCGTAGAAATTTTTTTTGAAATATTTATGTATTGATTTTTTATTGTATTTTTTATGTATGGATTTATGTATTGATTAATCGTATTTATGAAGTGAGATTTTACTTTCTGTTTTTAAACAAATTTTTAGGCTCAAAATGTTCGTATACTAACAGTACACGATTTCAAGCAAATGCTATAGTACCCCTAAAAACAAGGTGAGATAAGTAGCATTGACAAGTTAAAGATGTCTTCTCACACCTTAACTCTATATTATAATTTACGTCCATCATCATCAAACTTTTCTGAATACTCTCCGTTTAACTGGTCATGACAAATGATCATGTGAATTTTCTTTGTATTTGTACTTTGACAAGTTTTGTCCACAGCTGGTTCGGGCATTAGTGCGCGAGTCGTAATCAATATTGACTTTTCATTAATATACAATTCAATAAGGTGGGGCGAGTAAGACGTCAACACATTTCTGTATTGGGTGGGACGAGTTGATTAACCATTATCACATTATTGAATTGAAGGTAACGATCAAGTACGTTTTCTTACCAAATTAATTCTGAGTTCTGAAGCGACTTGGTTGGAAAATATTCCATTAACGGGTTAAGGTCTGTAACGACAAGGCGTTTCGTCCGTGATCTCACGAAAATAATCCTCCCTCCCTTCATTTACTCTTTCTTTGCACTAGTCAACTTGCTTCAGGCGATAGAAACGTTTAAATGGAAAAGGGCTTGTCTTCATATCACTCCGAAACGGCAAATTTTAATTACAATCTTCGGATATTTGCTCTTGCTCCAAGTACGGTAAACAGTACAGCGGCCTTTGTTCACTTTTCCACGCACATCAACGTCGCGTTCATTTCATGGTCGCAAACAGCATGTTAATATCATAATGATATTTACAGGATTCTCATTAAGCACGCTACCAACTGTAATTAACTACATACACATTTTTCAATTTATATTGGTAGGACAGATTTACTGAGTTGGGTAAATATGGACAGAAATTGCGATATAATAGTATATCTCCTTCATTACTTCCACTTTCTACGGTTTTTGATTGGATGCCTCGAGCAAGTGAATAAATTTGATTGAAATGTGGCACACGGACTAATAAGGGATTCCATTTCCAGGCAAAATTTCTTCAGTTAAAATATTTACTCTTTAATTTAGGGTCTGTGGTCGTCTTTCGAATCGAAGACAAAGAAAAGTCAAGTAGGTTTTAAATTGAAACAGTATATTATTTTTAAGAAACACAAATTTTAAGTAAATGGTAGTAAATGTTTTCACTACGATTCACCAATTAATATCTTTGCCACTATAATCACCAAAAAGAAACAACAACCAAAATGAAAAAAGCATAATCTGAAGAAAATGCACATATACAAAACAGTTACTGTATACACTTCAACACAAGAAACTTTGCACTTGATAAAAGAATACAGTAAGTTTACAACCAAATAATTTTTACACTATCTAAACCTGTAAGTTTCATAATTAAATGCGATTAAGTATAAATATACAAGTTAAAAATTATCTTAACTAGCCTTTTGAAAGTTCTTCACAGTCAAGTGCAAGTGAACTGTTAATTTAAGAACATTATTTCTTAAAGGAGAGCATCGTAACAAATGACATTTACTTTGTTTAAAACGGTTTATGAACTCCAAAAATATTATATATCACAAAAATTACAACGAATTCTGATAGTTTAATTGTCTGGTTTTATTTACGACAGCCGGATGAATTGGTAATAAGTTCATTTGTATATGGCCTCAACTACATGTAAATTTTCTGTTGAGTGTAACTTTAATTAAACTTTACTATAGTTTTGAAACAACTCATAGCCGAATCTATGCACACTGTTAAACAGGGAATCTAGGTTCGCTGTGAAAACGTTTTAACTCACGGGGTCATCCGTCGTCTAAAGCTTCTCGGATGCCGGCGACAGCAGCAAGGTCGAGCATTCGAAGGTCCTTTCCGGGTCGCTCTCACACAGCTGTCGCATAATTCGCTCTCTGCCTCGTCCCGTTGATTTGCATGGAAGCGGGCCATGTAGTAATTCAGTTCTCCAATGCGATAATAAGACCAGCTTGATGCAAGTCCGTATTGAGCCGGATTGTAAGATACGAAGTAAACTCCAGGCGTCTCTGAAGAGAAGTTAAAAATAAATATAAAAAAAGCTACTAGGAAAAATGTTGCTCAATAGACTGATATCTACGAATTACAACGAATTAATTGCTTGCTCAAATGTACAGAATTTCATCACGTAAAAGCAATGATTTCTTGTTATATCTTGAATTTACGTTTCTAAGACATTTTATATTTTATTTCAATAAAAGTATTTCAATTCAGTATGTTTTAAGATTGTCACCTCTTTCGAGCTTTTCTATGGCGTTTCCGTTACATTCTCGTCGCTGCTGGCGTTTCTCTCGGGGCACGTTCTTCGAGCAGGGCACGCGCAAACGTGGTCGATGGCACTCCTTTCTTCTCGTTCATTTGTGACTTTCCGCTGAAGAAATTCCTGATTGAGCGGTGCAGTGAAGTGGATAACCCCCAAAGCTGAGGTTAGTAGCGGTCCCCTGTATCGGTCGTCGTAGGTACTTGATTAACGGTACAGCGCTAATCGGCGAGAGGGTGAAGTTTGCGAAAGCTTCATCTCGCAAATGCGAAATATCGGTTACAAGAACTCGTTGAATGTGGCGTCACCGACGCTGTCCACAGTTTTTAAACTTTTTTCGTGGGATGAAAATTTCTAAATGTTATGCATAGCTTCAAATAAGTTCTTACAGGCATACCAATGAATCGTAGAAGCTTATTATGTTATATTCCCGTTCAAAAATTCCCATAACTCAATGACCTTGCATGTTGCCTCCATACGGGATAGGAACTAGTAATATTGCAATTTAAATAGGCGTCAAAAACACTTGCAGGGATGGATGATGCGAAATGTTAGAATTGTGTACAGCTACATTTTATACCCTTTTTTGCTAACATACACAAACATGGATTAAAAAGATCACCAGTAAGCTGGTTTCAGCGTTATTTGGTAATCCGAAACCGAAAACAAATTATCATTTCCCCGCCTGGAGACCAAGATGCAGCGAATGACGTATCACAAGTCTCGATTAGTGCACGGGAAGTGGGCTAGCCGTGAGAGACGCAACTGCACACACGCGCGCGCACACACACACACACACACACACACACACACACACACACACACGCAGTTACTCAAATACAGTTTAGGCATTATGTAATCGTTACTAAGGGAGAGAACGTGTGTGCTGTTTCAGCACCACTAGTTTGTATTCTACAGTGTTACATCACATAATGCGGAATCTTTTCTAACGCCAAGAAATGCTGGTCCCTTGAGCTGGCGCATGAGCAAGTTTCACTGCATATGAAAGTATCCACAAAGAATTAACGTAAAATGAGTTGTTATCCGATGCATTAAAAATGAGCAGTGCCAACTGCCTTTCTATTCATCTACGTGCAATAAGGCAATCGAGCCAAGAGCGTTGAAGAGCGTCGCCGGGTGGCCAGGGGTACCTGCTTCGTCCGGCAACAGCAGCGCCACGCAGCCGCAGCCGAAGCGGTCAGCCACGGCCAGCACCAGCGCCGTCGCCTCCGCCTCCGCCGCCACCGCGCTCCACACCTACACACGCGGTTCTACACTCGAGAGGCGTTTCGAATCGATGCTAATGGCAGAAAAGGGAGCAGTACTGTGATAACAGCTCACATGAAACGCTATTGGACAAGCAGGGAAAAAACAAAACTCGGGTAAAGTTTTATTGTGGCAATTAATTGTTTGATTAGTTTCATATAGTTCTATTTAATGTTTAATGTTCCTTTATTTATTATTAATATACAAACTCTCTGCGAACTTGAGTGTGATTCGCAAACAAACAATAGCGTTTTTCATGCACCCTCGTCATTTGCCACCGATTGTACCGCAGTTACAAACGCATCCCTACCGACAAGAGCTGCGTGAGCAGGAGCAGGAGCAGCGAGGCGCTGGCAGGCGCAGCCGCGCGCATCTCTCCGCTCGCCCTCGGCCCAGCGCCGACTGCGCTCCCCCCGCGCATACGCCCGCGCTTCCCCCGCCCCCTCCCTCGCGGCGGCGGACGACGCGCAAGCACAGAGGCCCCGGTTCTGTTCAAACATTTTAGTTGTTCGTGTTACCAACCGAAATCTGTTTAATGCCGTTCCCTTTTTCTTGGTCTCCACCTTAAGTTAGATGTGTGTGGGTAGACGGCACACTCACTATCCTCTCAGATTATTATCATAGATAATTTGTCCGAGTGCTTTGAAAATTGTCGATAAATCCTCGAGTCACTAAGTGACGAGGGAATTTATCTGGTAATTCCTAAAGCCCAGAGGAATTTAATATTATTTCCCAAATGAAATTTTAATTAAATAAACCAGTTCATTATTTCTCGTTATGTAAGTTAATCTGGTATGTTTATGTATATTCAGCGATTTCAATTAAAACGTACATCTATTCTCTGTGCACTTATGCAATGTCCTTTGAAATGTTAAAATTAGAATTTTGATCAAACGCATATACAGGATGATTCAGTCCTCTCAGTTGCTCATACACCATGTCATTCATGAGTACAAAATGAAGTAATGTAAACCCTATTCAAACTTTTGAAAAAAAAAACAACGTTTTTTTCATTAGTATTTTTTGCAAAACAGGTAGCCCAAATATTACATTAAATATTGTTCACTGTTGTTATAATTGCCTCCTTATCTAACGAATGTGAAGAAAAATTATCACTTAAGTGTTTTTACAATAGTTTATCATATTTGCGTAAGCAGCGAAAATTTCGCAGTCCCACCTCGTGTAACAGGGGCTTTACAAGTGTTCAAAATAGCCTCCTCCTCCTCCATAAACACAAAGTAGGCATTCTGTGTCGCACGGCCTCCTTGACGTGCACAACTTTGCCCGATTGAACCTTTGTTTCCGCTGCCACGCCTTCAGTGCGCCGAATAAGGTCATCACGGTCCTCGACTTTGGTAGCATAAAAGCGGTCGTTCATTAACCTCCAGCTCCAAAAATCTTGAAAGTACCTGAATTATAAAATGCAGATATTGAACGCCTCTGAAACGGGTAAGAAGTGAGGGACAATGATAAATTCATCCACAAAGCCAACTGACACATTTACAGAGAATCGCTCTTGGTGAGTGACTCTAGGTACAATATTGATTTTCCTCGGTCCTCACATGCAAATTGTTCACATTAATTATGCCAGTTCTTGTAAACCACGCTCCAGCTGACCGTAGAACGAAATCACAAGCTTTCTTTGCTTTATGCTGGAAAAGCCAAGAGAATTGAAACCGACGTTATAAGTCTTTCCTGCGTAAATGCTGCGCCCGTTGGCAATGGAAAAGTCGTAACCTCTTCGCGTGAATTGTTCGCCAGTCGGGCCACTAGGATGCTTTGCCTTGGGCTCGCTTGCGGGGCTCATTTTGCAACTGAGCTTTCCAGAGAAGTGGCGAGGCCTCATGCGAGTTGAAACTGTTCGCTCACTTGCCACAGCCCGCCATTACACGTGCACTAGCGCATAGTCCAGAGTTTAACGTTAATTTTTTTACAAAACTAAACGACGCGGAGTATTCTATTTTTGGGGAATTCAGTCTGTACATTACATGTGGAACAAGGTTCCGGAATATTAGCAACGAGGACTGTATCACCTGTATGCATACGTCTGAGCTGCTTGTTTACACTCTACAAGTAAGGATTAATTCAGAACAAATATGAATAAATAGAAAATGCATGTAACGAAAACATGAAATATAAGAGTATTTGATACCATTATTAACATTAGGTCACTTATTAAATACAACTATCAAAATTGAAAGTACTTGACGAATGCACATAACGACAACACGAAATGTATAGGTTTATTTGATTTCATTTCCTTCAAAATGTTCACAGTCTCTCGAGTGTCTTAATGTATAGTTTCGGACTATACAAATAATTTCAAACTGTTCCCGAACATATTTTCTATTTTCATCAATGTTCTCTGGAGTAGCTTATATAATGTCAGTTTTTTGTCTCACATTCATCACCAAATCTTTTTCGCCACATCCTTTAAATAACAACTGTTTGAATGAGACAACACAAGAGCGAGCATTATTGCACATTGATACATACCTCCTCCTAAGGGACATGAATATTATTTTATGATTGAGCACTGATGAGGGGGTCATAATAATCGATATCTGATAATTTTGGGGGGGATCACTGCTCCGATTTGTTAATACCGAATGCTTCTTAAACACTGTCTTAATTTCATGAGTGAAAAAATCATCAAATAATGTTCACGTGCTCGGTCGATGTGCTCCGATGTACCAGTAGCCGGGCAAGCTAGCGCCTCAGACCGCTTAGCAGGTTCCACTACAATGGAATGCTCTTCACTGAAATTACCCTTTCTGCGGCAAACTGTAAAATTCCGCATGTTGAACGGTGGCGGCTTGTGCTTAAGTTGCACTACCCCTCTCCCATCTTATATAGTGACGTCGCGATGTGATTTAAATACAGACACGAAGGTTTTTAATACAAATTTATTTACATTACTGTACAACATTTACACTTCCCTGGAAACTACTGCTGCACTCCACAACACTGCAAATCCCTGATGCGAGCCGCCCCAGTCTGACACAGCCCCAGGGTGCTATTTCTTACCGCCCCCCCCCCGGCCACTAGTGCCGTGGCGAAAGCCACGCTTGGCAAGCCACAGCTTACGCATATCCAGTCACGGGAGTCTGTAATCGAATGCCGGCCGTTCCTCCGGTAGCCTCTTTTGCGAGGAGTCACGTACCCGCGGCCGGCGGCGCCTCCTTAACCTCAGCGAGTTTGGGGCCGGTTGCGGTTGCCCGCCAGCAGCTGTCGGCCGCGGCTGCCGTCTCCCAAGCGAATGCTCGGTTGCCCCCAAAGCCCGGCGCCTGCAGTCACCCCTCCCCGTGCGGAAGCAAAGTGCTACGATGGTGCAGTATATTAAAGTATGTAAGCATACAATTATTAGGGTGGCGGATTCTGAGTTAGTCGGTGTCATGCGGAATTGTGCCCGCAGTGTACGTGAAGTTTGCGTCTCGTTTGCGTGTGCCTCAGATACATTAAAACATAATTACAGCTCTGTGAGTCTTATAAAGTTAAAATCGACCCACAATCTGTTGAAAGTCATCGGTTCGATAGAATGCAAACCGTCATTTCACATTTCGAAAGTGTGCGAATCGTCCCGATACGTGCGTGGAAGATTTACACCCAAACTTCGAAGAAAAAAAATATATATATATAAGAAATAGCCAAAGCATAAAGAATACGTAAGTTTTGTTGTCGTGTTTGTGATCAGGACAAACCATGGGCCGTTCACCAGTGTTCTGTTACGTGTACAGCGAACCTTAGCTTGTGGTTGAATGTAGAACTCAAACCATTGTCATTCGCTGTACCAATGTAGGGGAGAATACCAACAAACCATTTTAGTGATTGCCACTTCCTCATGATAAATATATGTGGCCGGCCCAGATCCATTATCCACATCATTATTGAACCTTGCTACCTGTATCACACGATGACGAATTACCAGTGGCTGCCCCGAATTCATTTTCTTCACCCCCATCTTAATGTTTTCCATAGAATTTGTGATGAACAAGGTAAACAGTTTCATCAAGATATTGCTACAATGGGGAAGAGATACCAAGGGCGTAATATCCAGCAATGATGGGAGATTATTGCTGCTTTCTTGTCAGAGAGAGTAAATAGGAATACATGAGTAAGTGACGTAACTCTGATCACACAAAACAGGGCACTGCACATCTATATGCAAATTTAATCACTTCATATGGATACACTATTCTACACACCCACCAATGTTTACGTGATTTCAACTATTTCTTCTGGGTGTTGCAACTTTAACAAACAGCAGTGTACATACGGAGTAATATACGTAGTATAGAGAAAGTTACTTAATGCTGAGGAAAATCGATTTCCAGATTTCAACCTAAATACACGTTTTGGGGTCTCCCTCTCGCCGAAAAAGTTGTGTTTTTCAAAACGTCCGTCCCGAGAACACCACTAACGCCTGAACCATACGCTGAATTGTTTCCAAAATGGATATTCCCCTGTTAATCTGGCTCCTTGAAGGCGCTGTGATTTTGGAAACCTTTCTTTAAAATTTGGGGTTACTTTACATTAAGCTCCGAAGAAATTCACAAAATTTTCTCAAAAATTATTCTAAATTGGGTCTTCAATTTTTTTTGAAAGACTGGAGTGCAAAGCACTTATAAAGATGGCATAGGCCCCTTTTTTCACTCTTAACTCTTAAATTTTCGAAATTGCAAAAGTTGACTTTTTCCGGCGTCTTCCTACAGCTACAAGATGGAATATTATGACTTTTCCTTCAAATAAAGTTTAGTTACTTCATTAACGCCAAGAACATTTTTTAATGTTTAAGTAGTTTTCGCCCATTATGTGTAATATTAAAAAATTAGAAAAACAAGATTTTATCGTAAACGGCTCCAAATTGTTTCTTAAAACTTTTTGGTTGAAATACTAATAAATTTACTCTATAAGATGGCATACGGTCCCAGGCCATATTAATAGACCACTTGACATTTTCTGCATTTTCAGTTTTTGTTTTAATAAATTTGTTATTTTTCAATAAAAATAAGTTACAAGTACAAATATTTTTTTTTAATATTTTTAAAAAACACTTTTCATTATGACGATTGCCCTCGTCGTGGCATGCTAACAATGCACTTTAAAGCACTCATCTTCAAATAGCATAAGTACCCCGTGTTGCCGGGGAATTTATCACAATTTATCACAACAAAGAGGTATTCCATCTATTCCCGCCCTGTCGCGGAGCCTACTTGTCTGTTGTATCCCCGCTCCGTCTTGCCCGACCTCTCTCTGCCTTGCTCCCACTTGGAAATACCCTGGATTCCTCATACACTTTCTCGCTAAAAATGTTTATATTTTAAATTGGCATTCCCGCCTCCAAACTTGACTCACTTTATAATTAAAGTAATTAAAAAAATCTGAACAAAAATTAAATTCATGTACTCATTTATTTTTGTTTTATTATTATTACTATTATTATTAGGGAGCGCATTTTGATGACCTAAAACATTGTCAAAAATTGTCGATAAAATGCTCTAAAATAAAGGAAAATGGCGTAAAAAATTGATGAAAACCACTTCAGATGAACAACTCAACCTGTTGGATATGTAATCAAGGCATTTTCTTTTTGTTCAAGTAAACTCAGCTCGCAAACTTTGGATTTGGACTGCTCTTTAAAAGAAAATCTGTCTCTATCGCGAAATCGGCCTAACTGAAATGGCGCTGGTCACCCTCACAGGAACCTTACATAGTACTCACAACGACTGACATTACAATATATGAGCGAAGAAATAGTGTAGGCTATTCACGAATTTAGTGGTGAACATTTGTTGCATCTCGTAAACATTTGTTTGAAGCAAGTACCATTAAAATGATATTGAAATCTATGAAATTAGCGAAAAAATGCATTAAAAATGACATAAAAAGTAAGAAAGGCTTATTAGATGAAATCCAGGGAAAATGCAAAAAAATTGCCTATAAAAATGGGTCATATTGTTTCGACTTAACATAAAATGAATTTCTATATTAAACGGCATTGTTCTAAAGTGAAAAGATGAAATTGACATTTCATTGTAATGCGCCCATCATCTTCTTCTTCTCCTTGTTCTTCTTCTTCTTATTATTATTATTATTAATATTATTATTTTATTGTACATTGTAAAACTTGTTCTTCATATTTTTTCACCTAGCATATTTATGAAGAAAATTTTGAAATTGATCTTTGACCCCACGCCGAGGTAATGGAAATATAAATAATGTGATTTTAATTCAATTCGAGTTCGCGTTGTAGAAATTCTTCGTTCACCACTAAAACAACTATAATATTTCCAAAAATCCGAAATCACACAGTGGACCCCGGTTTGACCAAAATTTTACATTTATCTAAGCAATCTTGAAAAACGGTTGACACACATTCAATTCCTTGCGTTTTCTCACTGTTCTTTTACATCAATACTAATTCTTGCAGAACTTTCATCAATTTAAATAATTATTTCTTCATCAAAGGTACGCTTTTTCTGTAATAAAACAATTCCCTACAAAAATGGATCAATCTGTGACACTTTCAGCCTAACACATAAATCATTCATAATAAGTTTTACTTACTGTCACACCCTGACTCACTCCGTCCCACTAGCAAATACATAATACGTTGTGACGTGGTACACAAAGCAGAGCTGATTCACGAACTCATTTAGTTTCAGAGGATTGAAGTTACTTATGAGCCGTGTTGCATGAGAACCGTTTAAAACGTTATAAAGTAGAAATTGAGATTGGAGTAACCGTCTTTTGTCTAGAGTAAGCAGACGAATTGTCAAAAGATTCCGATACATGGTTGTATTTTCTTAGATCGAAAATAAAACGTACACATGCGTTCTGGGCTACTTGAAGTTTACATTGTAATTTGAGCGTCATGTTGGTCAGAAAAAAGTCGCAACAGCCGAAATATGACATAAGTGATTTGATGAGAGTCTCACATGTGCTACCTGGTAAAAGTGCTCGCAGGCGTTTCAGTGAATGCATTGAGGCAAAAACTTTACGGCAGGTTGAATCTACTTGCGAGTTCCATCTGTGTGTGTTGTCGATAAACTACACCAAGGTAGCATGGTGCCCTTTACATAAATATTAGGCAAAGCAGAAGAGATTTTATTTATTCATAGTGTTTTTCGAATTGATAATCATGCACTGTGATTTATTTGGGTTTAATTGTAAGCCTAAAAGACGCTGCCCAGTTGTTTACCGTTATCAAATCTTCATTAATTTTTTGCACGAGTGATAAGAGGTGAGACGGGTGACCACTTAAGATATATCTGGAGATCAACCACCTACATTTGATGACTGCAAAATTTAAGTGCATTTCCTACGTCATTTACATAGACTGAGAAGGCTAGTGGCCCTAACACGGTGCCTTGAGCAAATCCGCGGTTAAGCTTCAAGTCCCTTGAGCTGTGGCTACCGGACACCACCCTTTGGGTTCTGGAAGTTAAGTAATTCAGAACCATGTACGCGAGGGCTGTGCAAACCCCATGATCTTTAGTTTGCGAGCAGGATGTCGTGATCTACTGAATCTAATGCGTTGCTGAAATCCAGAAGAACCAAGATAGTTACATTACTGCAATCTACTGCTGTTCTCGCGTCTTCAATAACGTTTAGTAGCGCGGTTCCTGTATTCCTGACGGAACAGCAACCTGATCTTTTAAAAGTGATTTTTTTTGCTTTCGAAGATACTGTTCAGTTTGCTTCCGGACGAATTTTTCCTATTACTTTAGAGATAGTTGGGAGGATGCTAATTGGACGGTATTCGATAGGGTGTTTGGTTGACGCTGTCTTGGGAATAAGATGCTCAAGCTTTGTCTTCCAGGATAAGGGATATTGTCCGCTCATTAGTGAGAAATTTACTATTTCGGTGATGATTGGGTTGGTTCCATCCAGGCTACTTTTTAGCAGTTTACCATCGGAACCTGAAGCATTTGATTTGAGACTTGGAACAATTTTGATTATATCCTGATGTCCACCGGACGAAAAGAAACATTTATCGTTGGATTTTATTGCTGAGTTTAGGAGAATCACAAGAGATTGCCTTTTCAAGTTACTGTCCCATGAAGGAACGTTATTTATGAATCTATGATTTAGTAATTCTAAGGGAATATTCGTTTCAATTTGGAGAGGACCTTTTCTTATTCCTAGATTTTTAAGATTTTTCCAAGTTGTTCTTGAATCGCTGTTTCTGCCGAAGGTAGTGTGGTAATATTTTATTTTAGCGTTGCGGCAATTCTGCCTAACTACATTTCTGAGCATTCTGTGCTGTTTTTTAAGTAGTTCGCATTTAGTTTTGCGAAAAATATCATATTCTGCATCACGCTCTTTCATTAAATTTCGGATTTTATCAGTTAACCACGGTGCAGGATGAGTTACATGCGAAATTTTTAAAGGCCCATGCCGGTCATAGAGCTGTTAAGTTAGTGAAAATCGTCACTATCATCCAATGATTCTTCGTGTACAAGGTGTCAATTCATCTAGATTAATTGCATATCAAATTATGAAAAATAGAGGTATTTGATTACATGAGGTGAGTATTTAGAGCATTTCAGGTTGTAAACAAGGTAAATTAGGTAGTGTTTTGAAATCCCAGGGACTGGAAATTGTCCGTGTTTTTGAACCGTTTGTGTTAAACACTATACTATGATCGATCCAAGTTTCTGTGTTCTTTGAGTGGAGTGTTGGTGCTAGAGGTAAAATTTCGAGGCACATGCTGTGGGGAAAGGGCGTAAAATGCTCTGCACAGGGAGAGGCTTTTAATGAGTTATGATTAAAGTCACCCATTACAATAACATGTTCATAAGAATTTATCGCAGGTTTCGTCCAGCATATCTATGCTGCTGTCTTAGTAGGTAAATATGACATCCTAGAGACATTTCTTCCCTTAAAGTCCAACTTCGATAAAAAGATATTAGCTACGTAGGCAATCCGTATTTGTTGAAGATAGCACAAGTTTATGCCTAAGATCTTCGCGAATGTAGTATCTACCGACGCCTCCACCGTGTGCGGCGACGCTGGCCTTCTGATCAGCTCTTATTAGGCGGTACCCTGAAAGTACACATCTCAATGCATAAGAAACTATTAAAACTAAAAACTCCAATTTTTCACGGAGAAACAATTTTGAAGTGAACAAGTACCTTAAGAAGCTAATGAACGTCTAGTATTTGAGAATACTGGGTTTTGTCATGCCTAACTTCATTTGTAATTTGAGATGCTTGGGGGGGGATTCGATAATTTACCTAAAAAACGCGATTTTTCCAGAGATATTTTAAATGTATTAACAGACATGCTGTTTCAAGAACGTGTGGTTCTCACACAAAAAGGCAAGGTAAAGATAAAGATTTTTTTAAAAGTATAATTTCATATGATTGTTACACCTGGTACGACCAAGTCTACACCAGTCTATACTTTGCTGTAAGCTACTGTTTGTTTGATTTTGAGATGAAAGTGTTTAGTAACTATTTCCATTTAGTTCTATGTTCATCAAAATACAACGTCCGATTCAAATGTCAATCGACCACTTACCTTTTTTTGATACTGGATGCACTGGTTTCTTCAGCATCATAAGTCCGTTTTCTTTTTTTGTTTTCTTTTTAACTTCTTGATGTATTTTAGTTAAAGAGTGCATTTCCAGTCCACCTTAAAACAAATTTTTTGTCCTCAACTATCTGGTCACCACAAAAGCTTGGTTTTCCCCATTTATTTATATTATCAATGCACTTTGGAAAGACTGTTTGTCCTTTACGGAAAAATAAAGTTTGACAATTTGAAGCTAATTCATAGATAGGGATGGATAGAGAAGATAGGGCAATGAAAGTTTGCCAGTCCTCCACTGAGCCATAAAAACCTTCAGCCATAAATGTATTAATTTTGGAAGTTTACTGTTACTTATAAAGTATCCTCAGATTAGCATGTAATTAAGAGTAAAAATTTGTAAAACAAGGTCCATTTGAAACACTAATCTCAAGAAACATAGTTATGAGCAGTGCTCTCAGAAGGGAATATTTTCAATTAGTGCATGTTTTCAGGCTAAATTTATGAGTGCCCAGATTTGACTAGAATTAATCATGTTCAACACAAAAAAGTTTAGAAGTGTTACTATCGAAACACTGATCACAAGACATAAAATAGGGCTATGAACATCCTATTCATAAAAACCTGTATCATAACCACCACTTTTGAATGGTTGGTTAGATTTTTACTCAATTCACTGACCTCAGCGATGGAGGCAAGTGTTCATGAAATAATGTCACCATTTATTTCAGTTACTCATGTAAAAAAAAAAATTATATCAGCATTTTGAGCAAAATTGTGATTATTGTTTTTTGTTAAAGCAAAACAAGTAACACTACATTCCAAGTGAATTCACGAACATAAACGGTAATGTTCATTTACACATTATGGCAAGCTAGTTTTGTGTAAAAAATTATCACATTGCTTTTATACAAAACAAAATGTTAAGATTTCTTAATTTTCACCTGAATGCGGTTGATTTTAACATTCAAAATGCTGAATGTAAGTAAACAAACATACCAATTAGACAAAGATGAATGTTCACAAAATCAAAGCTTACATGTTCATGGTAAAGTGGTTAAAATACGAGACTATTATGCACTACAGCAAGAATGTGTTCAGCCAAAGTAATTTTGTACCAAGAGGTTACTATCTACATGCTGTCTTCCCATTTTATGTTCCTGGTCAATAGAATGGTATGTTAGTTGCTAAATCATATCAGGTCTTCACAATTATATTTTAATTGATAATCGGCCAAATATGATATGAGAGCAACAGAAACTTTAACAAAAATACTGAAAACACTGTTTTCAATTTTGTTGCATTTCAATAATTTTTACCCTTTAACAATTATTTCTGATGCTTGTAATTGATGGATCTATTCTAGAAATTTCCCTAGAAAACTGAAAGATAGCAGAACTAAGCAAAGTATGGTACGTATTCTCCTTGATTTTGATAAAAAAGACGGTTTGAACTATTGATTGATTCTTACCAACTCTTGGTAGAGATATACATTTGTCCAATCAGTTGACTGAACAATTAGATCAAGTACTGACATGTATTACACGTCTTCCAAAAACAAACTAAACAGTTTGAAAATGCAAAAAAAGCATATCATACAATTTGCAATTCTATTTGAAATTGTGGAGAGTTTATAATAACCACCCAAGGCATAGAAATATTGAGCATTCTTGTTTCCTACTATTTCAAAACCTAAACAAGATTTAAACGTTAATTTCAGAGTTCAAGCCTCAATCCCTTGAATTACACAGTGCAAGATCTCATTCCCTGCACTCTCTGGCTTGATCTAAAGGCTCATGACAAAGTTGAAGAGATACTGAACATAAATATCCAAGAGACAACCAAAAGTTTGGTCTAGCTTATTTTCAAAATTACAAAAAAGCTCCTAAGCTCATCATGTCATACTAGTGCTCTCATAATCAACATGATATATAACTCCCTCATTTATTAACATGTCTTTCATGAGCACCTCAGTGTAGCAATTATTCTTTAAAAAAATCTTCCAATCTGAAGTTGCTTTACATGACCTTGCTAACAAGGTTTGATCTTATCAATGGCTGTAATGTCAGTGATGTCTGGGATGGTGAAGAAACTTTGTAGTGGTTCATTCTTTACCAGTATTCTCAAGAAAAAGTATAAAGAGGTATGCCTATTCGAACACTATCAGCATTCATAAAAACAGTAAGTAATCTCAGGAAATGTGTGCCAAACACACCTCATAACCAACTTCTGGAATTAGGTGCTATTATTTGTTTTCTAATTTTTTTTAATGTTTCACATTGTTCATCAAATTCACTGCACTTCCCAATTTCAAAACTGTGTTCTCACAATTCTCTATTTGCAAATGTAATTTATATAAGTCACTAGTAGAATATTTGCTTTCTTGATATGTAACCAATTACAGTAAGCTGAGAAGACTAATAGAAAATGTCAATCAATTTAATTGGAATAATTTTTTTTATACTAAATAGATGACAATGAAAATCTCTCTATTTTATAAATACATCGGAAATTTGTTTCACTTAATGAGTTAGTTTGGCTGGGTTAATATACAGTACACGTTTCTTCACAGTGCATAAAGATATATTTTAAGTCTTCATGTACAAGCAATTATACATAATCCATTCATTTAATATCCCTACATGTACGGGACTGGATTCTATCAATCCCTTCAAGTGCTAATTGTGCATTTAAGGCAATAAACTTTCTCAAGGACCACATAATGCCTCTCAGCTCACATTTTGGCTTAGAATCGTGATGATGGTTCCCCTGGTCCACCACTCAACCATAAAAAAGAATGGGTAAAACAACACACCCTTCAAAACGAGATTAACAAAACACAAGGCAAGAACTGGAAGTGGACTCTTCTCATTAATCATTAGTAGGTAATCTTAAGAATGCTTCTTCTATACATTTTTCTTCTATGCATCTTTGCTGGTACTTAAATTATGCTTCGAGAACATAAAAGTTCCAATCGCTACGTAGTATGAACACTTGAACTTATCCCACCTTAACCCTGGCACAGATGCCAACCTACTGTAGCGTAATTACTATCAATAGTAGTATAATATGTATTATCTATATCATCTCAATTTGTCCAAGCTAAACTTGACAAAGATTATTTATATTTAAATTGCTTTCAATGCCATAGAAACTGATGACCCCTTTACAACATAATAACAAGCTTACATGATTTCACCACATGGCTATCATAAAAAGATAAAAAATATCACTGCAAATGAATTGATACTCTTTTTATTTTTTGTAAACTACATAAGCAATTATCAAACCAAGGAAAGGCATGCAAAGAACTTATATCCAAAAAAAAAAAAAAAAAAAAATCTACATTATAACCTGGATCACAAAATAGTTATGTACACCAATTCATGTAAATATTCATTAACTTGCTAAATATCCGACATAGTTGTCTTGGAGCTACATTTAGCCAGCCACATATGGCTGCACAAGCGATCTCAATCGCTGTGCCAACAATCAGTATCAACAGAGGAGAGGTTTTATCAGCCAACTCACAACAAGCGTTCTCGCTTATAGCAGAATGCATTTTATCTAGACTTATGGCTCACTCGTAAAAGCCAACGGCAGAAAAGAATGGGAGAAATGAAGAATGAGAGAGACCTAAAACCAAATAAGATCTAAGACTGCAGGAAACATGATCTAGACAGCTACCAAGGTTGTATCCCAAAACACTAATGATGTAAAGACCAAAGCATGACTTTTTATAGCTACAGATGGACTTTTTAATTAAAAAAGTTTATGTTTAGAAGTACGTCTTTGCTATTCAATATCTGCCCAGTGTCAATCATCTATTGGCTCCACTTTGCATTCCAGTGCTGCAAGAGAAGATAAAATAATTTATTTCAGTATATCTGCATACTACATTGACAAATGCATTTCAGAACTCATGCATTTGCATTATTTGAATTTATAAGCTCACATGCTTCATATTTTGAACTGTGCAATTCACTATTACACAGAAACTCAGTAACTGCATTTCAAAATACCCAACATTTACAAGATATTGTGAATAAAGAACTGCAAGATTACAAGCATTACATGCTTTACTGAGTAAGTTATATACATTTACATAAAAGAGTACTATGGGACGTAAATTTCATAATACTCCCTCATATCAAATCTTGTTTTAAATATTTCAACCTAACAATACAACTTGCATAATATCAACTCTATTCATGTAAAAGAAATTTTCCCAATGAACTGCATAGAAATATTCAATTACCAAGTACTTAGGGTGTATATCAATAATGCTTTGCACAATAAATAATATTTATATACCCAGGTCTGTCTCCTAAATGTTGGGCCTTAAGAATATTTTTTTTTTCCTTACATGTTTGACTTGCTCCATTGCTTCCAGATTCTACAACCTAATTTCTTTTAGCTCAAAAGTAATATTTTCACTGGGAAAAAACAAATGGTAAGTGAAACCTAAGAGAATCTGCAACTGCCAAGTGAAGCAAGGAAGTCTCTTACATGTTGCTTTTCTTGCACGTCTGTCATGCCCAGTCGAGAGGCTGTATCCCAACTGGGTGCTTCCATTTTCACACTGTCAGGGGCCCCCATATCTGCACCTGTGTTGTAGTGTGGCAGCATGGGCAGGCCATGTATTAGGGACAGCGCTGCGGCTGTCGTGCCATTGTGGAACGAATGTTGGCTGTCAGGATGTCCAGGCTGCAAGAGAAGGCACAGAATGCAATATAGTTCCTTGATTTCACATTAACCAACTGTACTGTGTCTCACTGCAAAGTATGGTATTGGTTGCATGGAATAACTTGAAATTTACGAAAAATCTATTTGAGATTATATATATTAAAAATTAAATAGATGGATCCATGTAAACATTTCACACTTTGATCATTATTGTTTTAAAAGTGAAAGGGCTTCTTATGAACAACATCAAATTGCCAGCATTGTTATTTTCATCTATTAATTACCCAACTTAACTTTTTTAATTTCAAATTCACAAGATTCACTCGTTTTACGGAGTGGAGCTACACAGGACTTCATTTTCAAATATGTTAAAGAAGGTTCAAAAAGATCTCATTTTGTAGATTACAAACTATAAAACACAACTCATGGCATTTCCAAGCAGTGCACAAAAGATAGGTCAGGAACAGCGTGACTTCTGTTGCAGTTCACATATGTACCTACTAATTTTTTCTAATATATAATTCAAAATTTTATATTTTCTTCCCGTATCTGTTTGATGCACCTCTTATGGCTCTTTCTCTATCCAACAGCAACACATATTGAGTAGATAGGATATAAATCAAACAAAATCATTGTATATCCTTCAATGTATCAAGACAAATTTTTAAGAATGTATTGTTCACAATAAATTTTACACAAATATTCACTGTTGTTGTCTTTAGCCCAAAGGTTAAAAAGAATTAGAGATTCTGTAATTCTGGCCATTCAAAATAAAGCTCTGGGGAGGCCAGGACAGTAATGAAAGACCCAAAAAGATGTAAACTTCTATTTTATGTGAGGAACATATCTCAATATGTATTGTGGGTTGCTTGTGGGGCTCTTATGTGAGTTTGCATGGTCCCATGACTGCTTTTTTGACAAATATAATCTACAAAATGGTACATTTCTTGTCTGAAAATTGTTTTCCGTGTTTCCAAAGGGTTATTCCTATTAACAAAATTTATGGGACTTAGTTAAATAGATGTTTGAAAAGGGGATCAAATCTTTTTCCAGCCTTAGAGATTTAATATAATTGCTTTCCATGAAATCCGAAGCACCAGGCAATAAAAACAGTTGTTCTTGTTCTTGAAACAAATGAAATAATTGTCTGTGCCCAAAAGTTATTGGGAAAAAAAGAAAAGAAATTAGTGATGGTACAGAATAGCGAAGACTTTCTCGAACTAGTTAGTTTTCTAATTCCTATGGTCTGGACTAGTTTTTTCTGTTTTGTTACATCCCCTTGCCAGCACCATCTATCACTGTCCAAGGTACTTTTATTATAAATTAGGAAAAACTTGCCCATTTACAGAAATTTTTGTTGAAAAATTTAATGCCATTTTTATGAAAATGTCATAAGTGTTGCTGTAAATGTGAAATTTGAAGCATTTCCACTCACAAATGCAATAATGTACACAAATCGCTGGAAATAAGCATATTACCGGCCTGAGAGTATTTCAAAAAGTTATATTTGAGTTATTTAAAAAATTAAAAAATAAAAAAGACAGAATACACCAAAATTAATATTATGACATCTTAAACAGTGCAACTTGCACTATCTGTTCAAATGTTTGAGAAATATAAATCTGGAGCTAATTTTGAGAAAATGGCTTTTGAGTGTTTCTCAAAAAGGCAGAATTTTGAGCACATTTTTACAAAAAACTGTTGAGTTTTTGAACCTTAATCTGCCTAGCATGCCTGTATGAGCACACTCTACAAATCTGTAGCTAATTCAAACTTTTACCTCAAAATGTTGCAGTAATACAATTAGAACTTCATGTTGTTTTCATAACATTCTAACAGATGTCACCATGTGCATTTCAAAATTTTCAGGGAAAATTTTTTTTAAAATAATATTTTTGAAATTAGAAAATGATGCAATGAAATCTTGATAAATAGATCTTGAAAAAAACAAGACAATAGAGCAAAATAGTGTTTATATCGTCAAACAGAGCACATATAGCTCTATCCCTACTAAAACTTTTAAAGAAAAATTTGCTGACTTTTTGAGAAAATCTTGTTTTGGTTCTTTTTTAATGTTGCATAAATTGCATGCAACATTGCGTGAAAACTACTAAAATTAAAAAGAAAGAAAGAAGAAAAGAAAAAAAATGTGTGACCTTAATGATAGAACTAAGAAAACCAGGAGAAAAAAATGTAAAGGATAATTTCTGTCTTCAATTTTGTAATTTTAGGAAGATGCCAAAAACAAATACAATATTTTGCAATTTTTAAAAAATTCAGAGTTAACAGCGAAAATTGGACATATGCCACCTTTATAAGTGCATTTCACATTATTCTTACAAGAAATTTAAAGAAAAAATTTGGAGGCATATTTAAGAAAATTTGAGGGAGATTAACGGGGTTCCATCAGTCAATTAGTTTAGGCGCTTGTGTTGTTCACAGATGACAGATGTTTTGAAAAACACTTTTCGTCATCAGGCAACCCAAATTCAAATTTCCGTTGCAATCGTGAAATTGATTTTCCGCAGCATTACTTTCTCTATACTGTGTATATTAATCTGTATATAAGTATGTATACACATACGTATACGAAAAAGTAAAAATGTGTTTTAAAACTTCATAACGTATTAAAAAAAGTTCCCTTTTAATCGTAAATTACATTCACAATTATTTGAGCAAAGAATTTGGCCAGCAATATCAAAGTTCATGCATGTCGCTTGCTTTCTCACAAGACATAATTACCACAAGAAATCAACTTCACAGTGCCTTTCTTACCATCCACTTTCAAATTTGTACATTCTCCTTGTGCATATGAGATTGAACTGCTCTATTTACATTATACGAACCCAAATATAAAAGCTTTGTCTAATACAATGTAAATTATCATTATTCAATACATTTAGTAGATAATTTCTTTATGAAGAAGTATCCTTTCAAATAAAATAAGATTCAATTTGAAAGTAAGGGTTTCCGACGTTTTAAACTGCCTAATCAATACTGATAAATATGGTTACTATTCTAGGCACCTATAAATAGCAATGGAACTTAGAAACTATCCTGTTAATACCTTCAGTAGTTTTAATATACACAAACTAAAACAACTTCTGTAGACCTAAGAATAACACATCTACACATCTGTCTAGTATACCTAAGCATTTTCTCTGGATATAGAATGGGAAAGAAATATTATTCAATTTATTCCCACATCATTACAGTATTGATAAAAAATGTGTGAGAAATCATCAAGTAAGCATAACCTCATCTTCATCATACATATGATACATATAAAGAAAAGTGTTTCCTTTTCATTACAAATTTCATTCAGAATAATTGGAGCAAAGAATTTGGCCAGCAATCTCAAAGCGCATGCTTGATGTTTGTTTTCTCACCAAACTTTTACTTCAATGCTGCAACGACTGACTCAAATGACAAGTCTGAAATTAAAAAACATCTTCATACCTGGAACGGGGTATCCACCATGTGGGGTAAGTCATCTGCAGGTGGAATTCTCCCATAATGAGAAGGATTTGGCCTGTAGATTTGATGCCTGTCCATGGCATGGCTCATATTAGCACCAGGCCAGGCAGACACTGGCATCTTAGGCTCACCACCTCCCAGCATCCAGCCCATTGGGTCTGTATCTGCAGTGGTAGCCACAGAACCCACATTGGCATAGTTCTTCCATGAAGCTCTCTCTGTGCCAATAGGGCGAGGAATTTTTCTGTCTTCTAGCTTGTGGTGCCCATGTTCTCCCACAGGGTTTGGATTGCTTCCAGCAGGTGATGACGGAGACATAGCTGGGGAATTCCCTCCTCCTACCATTCCTCCATTCTCCAAGCCTGCCAGCAGGTCTGCAGGGCTGTTGTTGCCTGGATGATTCAGGTTTGTGGCCAGACCAGCCAAATGTGCAATTGTATTGATGTTGCCTGAATAGCCCACTTGTCCTACGACGTCAGGTTGCGCATGAGGATGATGGGCATTCGGGTGGTACGGGTGGGGTGGGTACAGCGGCCAGCGCTGCCCGTTGGCGGTGAGGTTGGAAGTGGGAGCAGGTCCAGCTGCTGGCAACTGCTGGTGGTGCTGATAAGGGCCCAGGGAAGCCTTGCCAATGGGAAAGGAGATATTAGGCAGCATTGTTGCCAGGCCAGCAGCAGTAGAGTTCTGCAAAGATGACTGAGGCGGAGGCATGACATTTGACCTTTGGTGGAAGTTGGCTGATGCAGGGAACATATTGGATGGTTGAGACTTGTTTGAGAGGTGTTGGAGAGAGAAGTCAGGAGCCCGAGGGTTGAGCCTTGACATGCTCACAGTGGTGTTAGTGTTGACAGGGGAAGAGGAAACACCCAAGCTCTGCTGAGGTTGTGAATACATAGGATGGTGAGCATGGGAATGTTGGTGGTGAAAGGAAGCCAACATCTGGTGCTGAGCCTGCTGCTGTTGTTGCTGTTGTTGTTGTTGCTGCTGCTGCTGCTGCTGTTGCTGCACTTGCTGAGGAGGTTGCTGCTGTTGCTGAGCCTGCTGTTGCTGTTGCTGTGCTTGTTGCTGTTGTGCTTGCTGCTGCTGTTGCTGCTGTTGAGCCTGCTGTTGCTGCTGCTGCACCTGCTGCTGCTGTTGCTGCTGCTGCTGCTGCTGCTGTTGCTGTTGTTGTTGCTGCTGCTGCTGTTGCTGAGCCTGCTGTTGCTGCTGAGCCTGTTGTTGCTGCTGAGCCTGTTGTTGGGCCTGCTGCTGTTGCTGATGCACCTGCTGTTGCTGTTGCACCTGCTGCTGCTGCTGCTGCTGCTGCTGCTGGTGCTGATGATGCTGTTGTGACTGCTGCTGCTGCTGCTGCGCATGTTGCACCTGATGTTGCTGTTGTGAGTGCTGCTGCTGTTGTTGTTGTTGTTGTTGTTGTTGGGCATGCGTTTGAAGTTGTTGTTGAGGCTGCTGTTGGGGAGGTCCGTGCTGAGGAGGTGCAGACTGCAATTGTTGGTGTTCCCCTTGGCTCACCATCTTCAGCAATGCTGCTCCAGCTGCCTGCTGATCCGGTCCATAGCCTCCTGAGGATGGAGTGTAGAGAGTGGGGTGCTCCAAAGCAGTCTGAGCTGATGAAACAATGATACCATGTTGGTGGGCAACAGATCGAGGAGGTAGCTCTCCACCAGGGAACACAGGTCGCCCACCAAAAGGCAAGGGAGCAGTGTCCATGTGGGCCGAAGGAGGCTGCCCCACAACCCCAACACCAGAAGCAGCTGGAGGCAACCCAGCATTATGACTGGGCTGTGATGTCTGTTGTTTGGAGGTCACAGAGAGGACAGGGCCAGCCGAATGGGGTACACAGGGCTCTGAAGAGTATCCCGAGGACTGGTAAGAGCCAGCAGAAGACAGAGGCATTGAGGGAGGAGTTGTACTGCTGGCATTGCTGGCCTTGGAAGAGACAGGCGAGCACACAGCATTGCCTCGGTAGCCAGGTGCTTTTGCAGCATCCACCTGCAAAACATGTCAACAACACAATCGCTTACAGCCTTGATTACTATTTCATACATTTTAACAAAACACTGCAAACGAAATAAGCAAAATTATTCATAGTTTTTCCAGTTATAGTTATAGTTAAAACTTCGTCTAAAGATTAAATTTAGTAATTCCTAGTAAAGGCAGCTGGGTAGGAGCTCTGGGAAAAGGCATAAAAAGGCAAAAGCCCAACTAAAAAGAAGTAGGAACAAAATTAAGGTAGTTACTGAAGATCGTAGGATGGTATTGTGGAATCCCTGAGGGAGGAGAGTGGAATCCATGAAAATTTTGAAAGAGGCACATACACTTGTATAATAAAACATTTTATTTCTGCAGAAATGTTAAATCCCTGATTTTCCCCTTAACCTGGTAATTAGAAGAATTGTTATATAAAAGTTGGGGAACAGGCTCTACAAGTCATCCTGCACCCTTGTAAAAAGTTCAACACAACATCTAAAGTATATATAAATTATATCATTAGTTACAATTTCTTCCTTCCTATAGTACATTTAATTTATTTTTAGTAAAATATATCATGTGTAAAAGAAGTTTAATAGAAAAGGGGACCTAGATATTCAATTAGGGATCACCAAGGAAGACATGTGATATTTGTATGTATTATTATCATCATCAGTTACTAGAGTACCCCTTCATTCTAAATGTAGTTTCTAACTGTAAATACTAGTAATTGTGTTTTTTTATTCACTCCAGTTGAAGTACAATTAAAATTACTGGCCCTGACGGCCCAGGTAAAGACCCCAACTTGAGGTAAAAGCATAAGTTTGCACATTTGAATTTACTTCAATGGGTATAGGATGTTCATTTGTTGTTGATTTTTCTTTGCCTTGTGTCTCTGAGACTATAGGTATAAACATGCAGTTTCAAGTGTGACCAGAGCCTTCTCTCCCTTAAGAGGTTAAAGAATGTAATAAACTTTTAAAAAAAATAAAGCACTAAATATTGATCACGTTACAAAACTTGTGAAGTAAAATGAAGGACGGACATTAAGTTACAATGTCAATCCAAACAGTTTAAAATTTCAGGTAATACTTAAAGTTTAATCAAATACTCTAACTACAACAATGTATAGATATTAATTAATTTGGATTAGACTGAATTCCCATACTCCCACACAAACTTTAATGCTGTTTGAACAAGTGAAAGACTGTGAAATCTCATGTTTGACCCAAACCCAAAAATTTCCAAGCCTCCTGAAATAGCATCATGTTGCAACAATAACTAATTACGTACCTGCGGGGGTGCATTGTCCAGGAACTTGGCTGAAGAAACTGTGGATCCAGATCCAGTGCTGGATCCAGCAGCAGCAACACTAGCAAAGTTCATGCCCTTCTGAGAACTGTCATTTTCACGACCCCACATCGACTGCTGAGCCACCTACAACAAAATAAAGACTTACTGCATCATCTTGCTTCCCTTGTATATCAGAGATTCCAAAACTTTTAAATGGTAAGGTGATAATTTTTCACATTTATCAGCATTACATGTGCAAAAAACAGTCAATCTTTTGTTTGGATTTTCTCCACCATGGCAGGAGTCCCCTTTAATAGCCAGGGTTTTGTTGAACTGATATTTGAATGAACAAAAGTCCAGTCACATTTACATTGAAAGTATTCCTTGATAGCTCTAAGTCAGCTGAGGATTCTGCTGATTCCAGACAAACTGTGACTGGATTCACACACTCTTTCTCCTTAAATAATTTTGTAAATTAAATGATTATGTCTCGTGAAGCAATCCAGCAACCCTTTGGACACGCACAAGTTTTTGACCCTTGCAATATGCAATGCCCAAATTTCAGATAAAATTCTTTAGTTTACATTTGATGTTCTTGCTTGTTTGAACCAATTTGTGAGAGTAGATTGCAATACTTCCAACGCACAAATTTCACTAATTTTGGTAAGTTGGAAAAAGATTTGTCACAACTGTAACACTTTTAAAATCTATCATGCTGTTTTACAATTCTCTTGAGCAAGGACAAAAACACCCATTTTAGTTGTGAACTCTACAAGTTTTCTGGCATAAAAATAAACTTCAAATATTCAAATTTTCTCTTCAAGTGAAAATGCTCTATGCTTTTTCTCCACTGCCATATGCCAAAGCAAAAAACTTTAATGACTGGCTTACTGACAACAAATACAACAATGCAAAACACTCAAAATATGTTGGATTGGTTTATCTTCATATATAAGGCAATTTCGCAAACTAAATCACAAGACAGATGAAAATAAAGAGAATACCACATAGCAAAACAAGTAATATTTCTGTATACCCCCACTCTCCATAAAACTATTATCATTGACATTTTTTCTCCCACAAAAACTCTTGTCTTAATTCAAGTTCTACCATGAAAATCTTAACACATTGCAAACTGCAGACAAGATTTCTCATCATCTCATGTCTGAAAGGGGAGGACTGCGTATGAGCATTCTCCTCATTTCACGCTCTCACTTTCACACCTCTCTTCTTAGAGATACTATGTTCACTTTGGTCAGAACATTCTGAAAATATTTTTTGTTTTAAAAAAGAAAACTTGTTTGCAACACTGTAATAAAACGCCCACAATTTGTGGAAGTACTGAGTCCCGAGGTGCAAGTTCACAACATGTTAAAAATCAAGGTTATTATTAGTATATCTGGGTATATGATGTCTTCAAAATGCAGATGCAAAGTCAAAGGAAATGAACAATCATGAAAATGTCAAATAGAGTGAAGTTTAGAAAGGATTTCTCATTTTTGATGTAAATATGAAAATATAAAATCAGTAATTGTAATATAAGTTCCATTGTATTCAATAGCAACCATGTCTTTGCAGATTATTGTGCTTATAAATATGAAAACTATTGTATTTATTTATTTATTTTATTTCTCGAGTCACATAGGCAAATCAAAAATTCAACTAAGACTAATATTTAGAACACCATGCCTCATTTATTTCATTAATTTAAGAAAGTTTCAATATCAATACTATATTTCCAAAGGAATAAGGCCAAAATTTACTATTTCCATAACAATTACAATTTTACAATACATTAGCATATGTTCTATCAATAAAAAATCAGGGATTAATTTTTTTTGAACATTTATTAATTTATGACTACACAAAAAAACTTTTAAGATAATGGTTTCATACCTTTGTAAAATTGTCATCAAACAATGAGTACACCATGGTGGTACTGGCAGGAGCTGGAGGTACAACTACTGACTGGGACTCCTGGGTAGGTTGAGCCAGTGGTGTGCTGCTCCTACCCTGGCTGGAGGCACTCGCAGTGGACAATGGTGCACCTGCTGAACTGACTGTTGCAGGCACACTCGAAGTAGATGGCCCAGAGGCCCCAGATGAAGGAGCAACAACTGCTGATGAGAAGGGAGCCTTACTGGGGGTCATCTGGTACTGGCCAGGGATACTAGGAGGAGCTGAGGAGGCAGGTAGAGGTCGATGGTGCTTAGGGGATGGCACAGTGGAGGAGGCCTGCGATTGAGGCAGCACAGGCTGAGATGTGGACGACACTGCCACAGACGGTTGAGAGCCCAAGGCAGTATGCGCACCTCGTGGTTTGCTTGGGCCAGTCAGTGGGGTAGGAGCACCAGGAGGGTGCTGCATACTGGCTGTTGTCTCAGTCAATTTAGCAGCAAACGTTTGAGTAGTGGTACTGCTCACTATCTTAGTGGCTCTCCCTGCAGTCATGATGGCGTTTGTGTAAGACATGGTGGTCTTCGTGTTGGATGCAGCAGCCAACTGAGCAGCTGCAGCAGCAGCTGCTCTCTTTTCAGCTATAAAAAGAAAACCCAAAATACATACTGTGCTCAACAAGCAATGCAGCGTACACCACATAAACATCTACCAACAGATCACTAGATAACATCAATTAACGAAGAAGAAAAAATTTAAAATTCATCTTCCTATTTACAGAACTACAATTAACACAACATGTGAATACCATTCCAAAGTAACACACTTCTAAACAGAATATATATTTACATGTCCATTTTAAAACTTAGTTCTGTGGAATAAGAGATGTTTTCCAGCAGAACCTCTTTCGAGAATCATAATAGTTTGTTCCATTAATAGTCTCATTTCTGTATATATAATATCACTAGGCTCAACAATGTAAATAACATTAAAACTAAAGTTGAATGACTTGCGTACCTGCAGCTACAAGGCGCGGAGCTGTTCCCCTAGTCACAGGTGGTGGAAAGGGGCTACTCAACTTACTGGCACTTGCAGATCGAAGAGTGGGAAGAAGTGGAACTGGTGCACCCATCACTGTGGAAAAAAATTCAAATACAATGACATATAAATCAATGCCGATCAATTTAATCTCAGTTAACAAAAACCGTAACACATTCAAAGACATTTTGTCTCATGACTTGCTTCTAACTCTGCAACACTCACCATGCTGAATACTCTAATTGAAAGAAAATTTTACCAGCTTGTTCAACACCTTTCAGAACTTATACACATACATTTTTAAGTGATATGGAAGTATTACACATATTGTTTTTGGGTCAATTAATAGTCAGACCTTTTAAGACCTAATTGCCCATTGAAGAGCACAAATAGTTGCATGCCACCGGTCCTTCTGCAGTTACTCGTACACACTGTCAGCATGGTGTCAATTGTCTTGGAAAGCATGCAGAGTGACATAAATGGGTGTTTACATGACAGGTTTGGAAAGACGAGGGAGGTCAAGCACATGTATGAATAATCCAAATAAAATTATTGCAAAGATATTCACTTATGCAATAGAAACTAAATTTTCATAATAATGGGGTCCAATAAAAAAAAATGTCAAAACAGAGTGTAATATAGAGTGCTATCAAGTGTACTATAATAGCATTTGTTTGCATTGGCAATAGCATTGGAACTGACTTCTGTACAACATTAAAAATTCATGTCACTCTGCACTTCAAACTACAAAGAGACCAACGGATATGACCTCTCATCAGACATGACAGAACAAACATGCTAGAAATCCGGATAGACACATGTGACGTTCCTGGTGCTGATGATACACCAGTTGACTGGAAAGGTCTTGATGCAAAGCACTTTAAAACATTCTAGTACTCCAAAGCACTTCAAAATTTGGATATGTAGGTTTTGCATGATGTTCTATCAGCTGGCAAAATTTTGTCTGACACAATTTTGTCTGCCGAAATGAATTCAAAAATCAGTTTTGTCTAAAAAAAAAATAGGGAAAAAAAGTGTAAAAGACGGGAAGCACTTGATATTAAAGTTGTAAATTGCAGGAAGAGAAAGCATTGCAAATATAGGCTTTTTGATGGGACCAATGAAAAATTACATAAAAGGCAGGAAAACGTAAAATGTGGGAACGTAAAAACGGGGTTTTACTGTAACATGTATTTTTATGTAGCAACTTGATGAATTCTGAGATGTTGACAGGGAGGATGTTTGAAATAAAGGCAATGGATTTTGAAATGGTTTGGTTAATAAATTACAATTATTAATGACTTATTGCTTCCTCCTTTCTTTCCCTTGTTCAGTACGAACGACAATAACAATTGACTTTAAGCAATTAAATTGTTAACTGAGCTCCAAAACTTGAAAACTATTTCTTAAGATCATTTTACCTGCAGAAACAGATTTAGTCAGTAAAGATGAAGAAGGGCCCATGAGAGAGGAACTGGGTGCACCAGATGATCCACCAGACTTCACAGAGGACGATTTTGACTTTGAAGCCTATGTATACAAAGTAATAATTAATAACTTAATCCATCAGCTAATACTGAAAGTTTTTAATTTTATTTGTAACAATTCATCTATAATTATTTTAAGTATTACATAGATAACATAATATGTTTAAAGAAATCATTAAATTACCGAGCTTGATGATTTATCCCATGAAGAAGAGGCAACAACGGATAATTTTGTAGACTTAGGCAGCATTTGCAAAATGTCAACCTCAGGATCTTTAATTAAAGTTGCAATTAAAGTGTGTGCTTGCCTTGTAGCCTCAGCAGAACCCCTAGAAGAAAAACAGTTAATAAAAGATGTATTCAGAGAAAAATATCAGTAAATAACATTAATAATGCACATTAAGGATTAATTCTATACAATTCCTTAACTTAGGTCTCTCTTACAATCATAGGTATCGCAAAGGGACATCATCAAGGAGAGAGGTAGCAAGGAGCCAGGGCCAAACCAAAGAGAAATATAACAGCATGAATTGTTGTCAGTAGCTGAAAAATCAAAAGTATTGCAATGAAATTTTAATTTGTAAATCATTGTAAATTTGAATATGCTTCTTAAACTACCCAAAGAAAATAGCTTTCTAAGAGTGTCAAGAGAAAGTAAACAAATTCTAAAACAGAAATTTCATCACAGCATGATGTCACAATTCAATTTCAAACATCCACTTTGAAAAATGTTTTGTTGTCTTTTAACTCTGACCAGAAATAATTTTACAAGCACTTGGATTATAAAAGCAGAAAGAGAAAGAAGAACAAGAAAGAAAAAAGAAGAGGAAGAAAAAAGAAATAAAGAAGGGGGGGGAGACAAAGGTCAGAGTTGTGACTTACTGATACAGCCAGTGACAATAATTACCATTATTCAAAATGTATTCTGTGGAAGAAGGAGAGGAAACATTTCCATCTGTTACTATAATTCTCAATCCCTCCCAGGGCAGGATCATGTGATGTCAAACTTAAATTTAACTTTGTTTCTAATGCATACATAATACTTCTCCACTCATAGAAAGAAACTAGCTTACTTGATGGTGATAATGCGTTCTCCTTGACCCTTGCTTTGCTTCTCCACTTCAATGTGTGCTCCAGTTGCACCTCGAATAGCATTGATGTTGCTGCCTCCACGTCCAATCACACGACTTATAGCATTAAGTGGCACAGAAACCTTTTTGGACCTAAATGGAGAATTCAAATACCTAAAGGAATCATTAGTGTGTTCATCAAAAGACACACACAAAAACAACACTCTACAGTGAAAATTTGATTTTTCATCTTTGAGAGTAAAAGTTTAAAAGTAAAATGACATTTTACATTCAATATTAATTTCTATTTGTTTTACATTAATGAAAAGCAATAAACACTCAAAATGGTTACACAAATAATCCAAGGCAGTGAAACTCAAAACACATTCTCTTTAGTGTTTCATTAATTTAAAACAATCACACACAAGTATTCATGTGAACATTGTTTTTGTCAAATATATTATAAGTACACAATTTCCCAGAAACCTGATTCAATACACATGCCATATACCATGCCAAAAATAATATTCTGTGTTTACATAGATTTTCTTGACGAGTTTTACTGCCTCAGTAAAATAGTAATTCGATACCAAAAAATGTGAAAGAAACTAACCGATCGGTTGACAACAGCTCACATTTGCTCTCACCCTCTCTTCTGCCCACTTCTCGCCTAGAAATGCAAACCAGATCACTTTCATTGCCATGTCCAAATACATTACATATTAAGTTTACAATTCAACAAACATTACTTGACCCACGAAACTTATATGTGATTTTGTTTCATTAATTCCAAAACAACAGAGTATTGCAAAAACCCATACCAAGGCATCATATCATTCCATCACCACTATTTGAGCATAATCTTCACCTGAGAGGATAGTGATGCATTAGATAGATGCATCTGCTGCAATAGATAGATGAACAAATTGGCAATTCCCAAAAGAAGAGAAGTTTGGAGAATTTTAGAAGTCCAAGAGAGACAAGAATCTGTATTAAAATGTGGACTGTAATATTCAATTTCAATTTCCCCAATTTTGGACACATCTCTTTGATTGCTTATTAAATAAATATGTTATTTAGTCTCACTACATGAACACAACAATTATCAATTCCTTGGCCAGCACAAAATCAGTTACACCATAAAGAAAAATTACGATGAATAACTTGACACTCCGAAAATGGTTTTCTATTCTTTAAAAAACCATACATATCTATAATACCTCATTGTATTTCTGACCCAATTTTTCGCATTCAATGTGGATAAACCAGGCTATTTAGACAAACATTTTTGAATGGGCCATCTAAGTGAGAATATGAAATGAATGACACAATGGAAACAGAAATACAACGTGAAAATGAGTGAAAATTTTAGTGGAAATTTCGTGGAGGTGCAGAGACCTAAGAGAGTTCTGAGTCATCAACTTGATCACCCAAACATTAAATGATATGAATTTCAAGTTAATAATTATTAACAAGGGAAATTACAAGAGCACAGCAGAAAGAAAATTTTGGTCAGGAAAGGATATTATAGGTGGTGTCTGAAGAAAGACAAAGAAAGCAAATTCAAAATTCAAAAATTTCAGGGGGCCCTAATAACTCAAGAGGATTACTCCTAGTTTTAGAGACGGCCCAGAAAGTAAGTAATAGTAATAAATGTGAAGACAAAGACTGAAATTATCAAAATGATTACAGGAACAAGAGAAAAGTGATAGTGTAAGCAAAAGATTTAACTTGCTCATCAAAAAGACTATTTTCTAGTGAAGACAATTTGTTATTGTGACTGAATTTTAAGAAACAGTTAAAAATGAAGAAAATGCTCAAGAAGGCCCTTCAGCATTACATAGAGTCAAATAAATAAGCATGTTTTCATTAACATTCTTGAAATGGTAAACCTAAAAGTGTAGCAATGTAATTGTGGATCAATTTTCCAACTTTGATGAAAGGCATAACAGAACATTGTACGAGTCTGTGTCATTGTGCTGTAGATCACATTATGTGGCCGGTCACAAATATACACATAAATTTAAGCAAATGCGATTTTTGTTTTATTTCCACAACTTAATATATAAGTACAAAAGGTGCTTGTTAGTCCATTTTAAACAGCATAAAATAACTGCTTAATGAACAAATCAAAATAATTACTAAACTGCCCAACTTACTACAGAATACATCGATATTCACTGAGACTGGAATCAACTCCAAGATTAACTACAAAAATATCCCTTAACCCTTTGACTGCTCTAGACAAGTTAATACACAAAACATTTCTGTGCGTGGTAGCCTCCGAATGAGTTATTACGCTCAGTCAGGTTATCACTGGGTACCTATGAATGAGATCGTACGAGGAACCGCGATGTCATCTGAATGAGTTTGCTCATGCAGACAGGCTTTCGGCTATCACTATGACACTGATAACTGAGATGTCTTCCACGATATCTATGTGCAAGCGAACGGAGCTCACAACAGGGCCTGCAGCAAGAAGCATGATGCAAGAGGCGTGACTAAAAGTCAGATGGCACGAAGTGGTTAAAGGATTAAAGATAATAAAACATCATTCTCAGAAAGCAGAAAACTGAATAATTTGTTGTTTTCTACCTTTTGAAACTGATTAAAAGAGTTCCTTTCCATTATTTTAAGAATGTTATTAAAAGAACATGCACCACAAAAATGTTTAGCACAGAATAAATAAGTAGTTAGTATTCATGTTACACACTCTGTCACACACAAATTAACCAGTACAGAAATTAATATAAAACCTATAAATGAAACAATTATGGATTCATATACAACATGAATTACACACACCATTACCATTATCAGATTTTCACTGTAACTTCCACATAATATTTGAAAGTAAAATTCAATCACTTTCATATTATTCAGAATTTTTCTTCAATTCACAACATTACAATTTAAAACATAATAGCAAAGAAACACTTACTTTCGAACTACTTCTTTCCAGCCTTCCTCTCTCTTGCCTCCTTGCTTTGGGCTTGTTGAATTGATAGTGTTTTTCCCAGTACAAGAGCTGGACGCTGCTTCCCCATCACAATAATGATTCCTGAAATAACATCAAAATAAATTACCCCTAATACAAAAATACTAACGCAGGCAGCTCAGCTGCTTGGGGCACTGTGTACAAGTAAGCACCACATTGCCACTGATTTCAAATCAGCATAAAGGCATGGCTATTAGCAGTTGTGTTGTGTTATGATGTGCATTTACAGTACAGCATGTATTACCTTCAAACCCAATTCATTTCCCCATCCCAGTAACCAGAGTGGGAGTATGGAAAAGTACCAGCTGCTAAAGAGATACAGCAGCAACCTGGACCCCCTACCTCCAACTCAGCCCAATCACTGATGTGCTAAAAACTTGTGGTCACAAAACAAGTATGTATGATAAGTAATATATGAAATTAGTTTACAAGACATTAGTATGATGGGTTTTGGGAGACTGGTGAAATTAGCCAGGTGGTTGAGCCTGAAGTTGAAGACTCAGTCAAAGGGGCTACATCCCAGATACCGAAAAGTGTAAAGGAATTCAAAACCAAACACATTAATAAAACCAATCATTCTACTTCATTGTTATTCAGTCCCTTTTTTTAATTTTTGATAACCACAATAAACACTTCCAAAAACATTACCATAATAACTTTATTTATTTGTGTATTTATACAACATTCCGGAGACTGTTCTGTCTCCCTCATTCGGTGCAAATAAAAATTTAATTGTAAAAATACATCATGAAGCCAAAATGCAAAAAAATTATTGTGGTTGTCCAAAATTTAAAAAAGAGACTGAACAGCAAATAAAAAGAATTATATGTGAAAACCAATTTAAAACTTAATCTTAAAAAGCAATAATTCTAAAAATTAAAGGAAAAAACTTGCCCAAATTATCACAAAAAAAGGTTGAGAAAAAAATTTAATGAATTCAGTCATTTATACCTGTGAATCCCAAGAATGTATTCACAGGTAGAAAACAATTCATAATAGGGATTATTGTTATCATTACTACATTGGGGGTAACTGAAATGACTGTTCATCAATAATTCAAGCACACTAATAAAAAAGCTCTATTTATTCTCACTCTCATTTCATGAACACAATTCAATTTACTGTCACCTGGCACATTTACAACGGGCAGGTATGATAACTTATTTTACTAGCCGTCAAGTCACCATTATTTCAAAAGAATGATTATTTGTCAATTAACAAGCTACTAATTGACAAAAACATCATTTTCATTTCAATTTTTCTTTCAAAAGTATGATTATAAAGGAAAAAATCAGGTTTGTATGCCATGTTATTGAAATAAAATATTTTAAACTCTTTCCCAAAATAATTCAGCAACTATAGAATTACCTTTTATTAGATCTGATAATTTTCAGCAAACCATTAGTTATGAATAATTAAAATATATCAAGTGGCAGTTAAGACTCACATGTAAGATATCTTCTTGTTGCCTGTTTTAGCAGCAGGAATATAGGATTCATTGCCTGTAGCTTCAAAATCTTCCCGTTCTGCAGGGTGTGGTCTTGAAGCTTCAAAAACCAAGTGTCCTTTTGGCTTTCTTTCCGGTGCTTGAGTACTCCGTGATCCCACTTTGGATGATCCCTCATGGTTGGATACACTTGCCACTGGTGCTGGAGTCTCAACATCTCTACTTCGTCTCTCTTTCACTTCCGAAACAACAGGTTCTCTGGGTTTAGCAGCACTTGTACTTGCTCCTCGGCTCACAGCAGGATCCGGGGAAGAAGAACTTGCCAATGGAGGAGAACTCTCCTTATCACTGCCTTTGCTGCTGCTGCCACTAGGTGGAGGAGGTACTGGCCCAGCCTTCTTCTTCTTCTTGTCCTTGCGCTTCTCTTTGGATTTCACATCATTGCTACTACAACTACCTTGACTATTTGCATCTATACCACTGTCCCCTTCTTCTTTGTCCATGACTTCTCCTCCTCTTACAGGAGAATCAGCACCTGGTGAGGGGTTGCAGCAGCGAGCTTCTGCTGTTTCTACAATTAAAAACAAACAAATCATTCAATACAAATCAAAGGTATGAAGTTATGGGAATTCACCGAAGTAGCTTTCATCCCTAAGTTTAAAATCAACATACTGAGATGAAATCAACATACAACTATTGAGGTGAAACAGTAATGTATCCATTTTTTACTTCAGCAGTAGAAAAGATGCCATTCTTTGTTAAATACCATGACGGGTTTTGTTTAGGCATGAGAATGTTTGTGCTTACTAGGAAAAAACAATTCAAATTGACAATTTGTGTGTGTTGGAGCTGATGGTAGACAAATTTATTATTATTATTATTATTATTATTATTATTATTATTATTATTATTGTTATTATTATTACTATTATTATTAATTTATTATTATTATTATAAATAATATTTTTATTTTTATAGACTATTATTGTTATTTGTTGTGTTTTAAAAGGGGGTTTTCAGTATAATTTATCTGCGAGTACTGTCGGCATAGTTAATAGGAAGAGGAGATGCTGCAATGAATGGTGGGAACTATGTTTTATTTAAAATAGGATTTTTCCTAGATATTCCATATCCTTTGTTCAATATAAATATGTAATTATGCTGTAATAATTCACGAGACTTTTCCATATGGAGCAAAGAACTCCTGAACCAAATAAATTTCTGAAGAAAAATAATTGTATCATGGGAAGATTGAAATATGAGAATATTCAGTAGTGGCTTGCTTAGCACAAGAATATTGTCAGATTAAGAAGAAAAATAAAAAGGCATGCACTTCAAATACAAAACCCCCTCCTCAGAAGAGAGGAGCAAAACAAAATGATTTGTATTACCTGGTTCAGGTTCTTCAGTTCTTTCCACAGATTCTTCCTCTGTCTTCTTACTAGCCTCTTCATTCTCTTGACATATTATCTCGTTTTTCTTGTTTTCTTCATGGAGCTTACGCTTTTCTTCTTTCTTCTCCAATTTCTTTTTCTTCTTACGTTCTCTTCTCCTGGCAGCTGCAGCTTTTTTAGATTCTTCTCTTGTTTTTTCCATATCTAATTCTTCAAGTAAAATACTAGCATTCTTATTGGCTTTTGCTGCCTGCATGTCTTTGGCTGCTCTAATTATCTTTACACAATCTTGACACTTCTCCAGAAGTTCCTGATAAACATTAATCAAATATTGAATGAATTTACTCAATGAAAATTAAAAAAGGAGACAAGAAAATTTACTAGATACCTTGTCACTGACAGTAGATATATATCTTGTCATTTCCTGATCACTTGGGAACTGAGTGACATGATTTACCATCCATTTCACAACTTTCATATGGCCTTTTCGAAATGCTGCCATTAAACACGACACCTATACAAAACAAAAATTTAACATTTCTGAATGTGTTTATGATATGAACATTAAAAAAACAATAAATAAATAAAAACACACCTTTCTATTGTCTTGGGAATCAATGTCAGCTCCAGCATTGTACAATAATTCAACTACATTCAAATGACCTCCATTAGCTGCTAGCCAAAGAGGTGAATTGCCTTTCTTATTTTTCACCTCTACTTGGGCTCCCCTATGAAGATACATCCATATTGAATATTAACCTCATTCAACTAAGTTATATTGAAGAGTATTGTTAAAGTTAGAAAACAATGCAATCATCACCGACCTTGATAACAGCAACTCCACAAAGCGGCAGTGACCCTTGTCTGCAGCAATGGTTAGTGCTGTGTCCCTAGAGGAAGGCACAGGAGGTGCATTTACATCTGCACCTTTGTCTAGGAGCACTCTGCCTACCTCCACATAACCTCCACTTGCAGCTTCCATCAAGGGGGTCAAGCCAGTCTTTGCTCTGTGCTCCACATTGGCTTTGCGATCTAATAGGAGACTGACAACTTCATGTCTCCCTTGAAAGCAAGCTAATGTCAAAGCTGTGTTGCGATTAGTCTCAATCTGAGCATTGATGTCACTACCCATGTCCAACAGCAATTTCACAGCAGCTGCAATTCAGAAAATTAGAAATGTGTAGAAAACGCATGAATATATTAACTTCAATTTTAAACAGACACAATGAGCATAATGAAGCAAACCTGTATGACCGTTCATGGCAGCTAACATGAGAGGTGAGATGCCTAGCTTACTTCCTGTGCGTGAATTTATCTCAGCCCCATGAGCCAACAGCAACTTAATGATGTTCACATAACCACCAGATGCTGCTAAACTCAGCGGAGTATAATCAGATACATTGCGATGTTCCTTATTAGCACCACGTGTCAGCAGCAATTCTACCACCTTAAATACAGAATAATTGCATTTAAGCACTCCATTCACCCCACTACAGGATTAAATGTCAATTATCAGATATTTTCTCTCACCTCATATCGCCCTCCTGAACAGGCAAGTGACAGTGGTGTATCTTTTGTTCTTTCAGATTGCGCTTCTATGTCTGCCCCATGATTAAGAAGTATTTCAACAACTTTCTCATGGCCAGCAGTTGCAGCCAGTATGAGAGGTGTAAATCCTTTCTTGTCTCTATGTTCTGTTCAAGAAAAATAAATATGAATGTTCACCAAACCCTTTAAATGAAAAATTAAGAAATGGAAATAAATTGTCTTACCAATGTCAGCTCCTCGAGACAATAACAGTTCTACCAGTTCTTCATGACCACCTGCACAAGCGAGGGTCAACGCAGTGTCATGGTTACTGTCCGTTTCAGAATCAACATCCATGCAAGAGAATGGGGTTTGCTGAGGACACTGGGTGCCTCCATAGCCACTGGTAGTGTACTGAACACCTGGAAAGATGAAGAGGGAAGTAAATAAAGCTGTACACCAATAACAATTCCTTCAGCATATTACACTACTTTTCTTACTTTTTCACAAAATGAAACATTTTTGATTCCAAATATTTTGCTGGCTAAATTAAAAATTAACCATTGACAAAATATAATTGTTGACAATGATTATATCTTTTTTACGTAATCAATTATTACTTTGGCAACAAATATTTGGGAATTTTTTAACTAATTTTGAAAAAAATGTATGGTACTTAATTTCTGGTAGCTATCACTACTTATACAAATTATGGACAAATTGCAAGTTGAAACCAAGAAAAAAATGTATATAATGCTTGTGTAAAATATTTTAACTAATTCTTTAATGCACTAGTCAATCATTATACATATAAAAAGCAGAAGAACGTTTAATTTCAAAGGATCCAACAAAAGTAATATTTGTTACGTAGCCATCTGAGCAAACATCAAAGTTTGAAAGGCAAACATATCATTAAGTTGACGCGAAGGATTATGAAATAAGACAGACTAAACACCGGAAAATCATAAATGCCAGCCAATATCTTCGAACCCATTGTGCATACATGTTTTGTATGTTAACAATCAACCCATAAAAATTCTAGTAAAGATTGTTGCATTATGTCATTTAAATTCAAATGTTATTCACAAAAGAGATGCAATGAAACAACCCAAATTCAATGAAAGGATTTTAAGAAAACTCCTGAAACTCCATTGTTATAATAATTTAATTATTAAGAGGTAATTAACAGGTGATTTTAACACTGCATGAGGTGATCCACATGTATTATTTGTTTAATGACCACAAATGGCCATTAAACTTTGCACTGTATTCAGGTAAATGCATTTCAGCAATCAACTGAATGCTTTCATATTCCAGTAAAATCAAAATAAAGACATCCAGGCCAATAAAAGACAATAACTTCTGACATTCAAACAGTAATTTCTGACAGCAAAATTTAGAATATACGTTGCTTTCATACAATATTTCTGAAAAGAAATTTATACGAAAGGGATATAATACTTGAGGGAGGAAGGGGGGTTCGATAGCTGATTTCAGCATATTGAAGATGTAAGCAACTTAAAAAATAATAAATATAATTCTATTTACATGTCCTGAATGACACCCAATGCAACTTTTTGTAGTTTCCTTAAAACTGAACTAGTTTAGCAATGATCTGCAATCCTTGTTTCATATTAATGTTTTATTGACATTTCAAAACACTTCAATAACAATGATATTAAAATCTGAGTTGAAGTAAATAATAAAAGAGAATAAGAATTAAAATTTTGTGTGTGTGTGTGTGTGTGTGTGTGTGTGTGTGTGTGTGCGTGTGTGTAATGAATGTCACTTTCAGGACACCTCATTGAATCTTGCAAATAAATTGTCCAATTATCATTTAAGGTTGAGGGCAAGAACATGGCAACCTGCACAATTTTTTTTCCATTCGTCAAAATTCTCTTTAAAAACATTTGAGGATCAAAAACATTGATTCGCCACAGATTTCTCAAGCCCCTTTCATAATTTTTCTCAGCAGACATAAATTGTGGGTTATCATGATCTTGCCAACAAGCCCTTTACTTTTAAAATATGTTCCAGGAGTTTGTTTTTAAAACAGAAGTACTTCACATAATTATTAAAAATTATAATTATTTGAAGGAAGAAAATATAATTTGCTTCCCGGAGTGTTTTGTTACTAGATTAGTACAAACTTTGGAACACACACATGCTCCATTATGTTATGCACAAGTACCAGAAATACCTACTTGTAATTCAATTTGAAAGGTAACAACTATCCCACCACCATCAACGACACAAACCTGCATTCGGATCAATCTGGTAGTTCTGCTGGGAGATATTCTGAGAGGCTTGGGCAGGTGCCTGGCGTGGAGGCAACTGGTAGCGAGGCTTCTTGCCCTTCCCTCCCCCAGTCCCTGTGCCGGCAGGAGCTGCAGCCACTGGTGCTGGCCCCTTCTTGTCAGTTGTGGTCTGAGTTGCCACCTGGACGTGAGCGGTGCAGGAAGGCTGCACGTACTGAGTAGAGCTACTGGTGGTAGCACTGCTATGCTGCACCACTGCATCTGATGGAGGCAACGGTTGGCCAGAGAATGCTGCAAGGGGTGCAACTCTTTACCACAAGCAGCCCAACCTAACTTCCTTTTCCACAGATGCACACAACCACCTCTTTACCATAATAAGCACGTCACAAGACAAGACTATTTCCATTTTAAACATCAATGCAATTCATGCACATCAATTTTTAATATACTCAGAAATGACACAGCCCTAACAGTCAATAAACAGTCACATCCAAAGTCTAAAGCTCGGAAGAAAACTGCTGGCTCAAGGAAGTGTGTTTCCTCTCCACAGTCAACCCTCACATGCAGCAACAAGACAAATGCACCTTCTAGTCGCACTTTCTATATTGACCAACAGTTGAAGAAACAACATACAAACTATAAACAAAAATGAACTGCATCAACTCTACAACCCAATTCATTCTACATACTGCATGCATTGCAAACTGTCCAGATTAATAGCAATGAATCACAGCCTTTCTTCCTGACACATCTTATAGAAAAATTGTTTCAAGTGAAGTATATGTCCACATTTTTATATCGTGACAAGAAATTAAATTATTTTGCTACCCACAGTTCTGGTGATGATAATTAACTAAAATTACAATGGAAGACAATATAAATTCTTCCAAAACATCTTATATCAGAAGTCACATTGTGCATATAAAATTCATCTACACAATTTTACACTTCTGAACTTTTTAGTATTTGCTGAAAATTATGCAATATTTGGCTCAACTCAACATCTGCTTACGAACAAAAACCAATTGAAGAAGAAGAGCAAGATACAAACAACAATATCTAAGAATATGTTTTTCAGTCATTTATACGCACAATGAATATGAGGAAGCATCAGAGACAAGATTAACATACTCTCAAGCACTCAAAGACAGTTTAGAATATATAACCCAACAAGAAAGGTAAAATCTACTACTTGTTCACATGATACTAATATTTGTGAATCATTAGAAAAATACCATGGTTTTGTGGTTACTTCAGAGTGGCAGATATTTTTCAGAGAAAATTCTCATGAAGACTTACAATCCACAGAGAAAATTTGTCATTTCCATGAAATAACCAGAGAGAAAAATGAGTCAAATCATGCAATACTTTAAGTCATAGTGATGTTTATAAAACAAGGTAATTTTCACCAGCACCATTATTCCCAATTAGTATGGACATCGACATTACATTAATGCATGCTGTGCTACATACATAGGTGTTAAGTACCACACATGGTTTAAAACTATTTTGATATAATATATTGATACAAAAACCAGGCACTGCTTCTCATTTACGTTCATTCTTTAAACTTGATTTTGGAATATTTATTTTCCTGTTTAACAGAAAATTGTCTAATTACAATGACTTTTTGAATTACACATCCAGTGTTATTGTAGACTATATTCTTGCGTTATTGCCCCACCTAAGAAATACCCTAAAATTCCCAACAATAATTTGCAGAGTATATGTGTGTGGTATATTATACACACACACACGCAATCACATACCCACACACCCCCATCCTCACCCCATTGCAAGAAGTAAAAAAGTTTTTAATATACATTCAATCAATATTAAATGTATTATATTGCCAGAAATGTGAAGGCAAAGTTACTATAGTACAGCGTATGTTATCAAATACATTTAAATTTAATATTTGAGATAACGGTAAAAATTGAATAGCCTGAATAGAAGAGTCCAAGGTAGTTAGAAGACTAATGTATGAATTTTTATTTTAATTCTACAAAGTTTATCTTTCATATCTGGGTCATTCCATGCAGATTTTTGACATAACCCCTTCAAACTTCCTAATCGTCAAGGTACAATATTAAAATTTTAGATTAAGATTCTTCAGCAACAATGAATTCTTAAAACTTGCAAATACTTGTGAAAACTCCTATAATCTTCAACATTTTTGCCCCTACATAAACATTTCCAAAAATTCTAAAAAATAAAGAGCATATATAAGATACATAGTACAATTATTCATTAAATTTCAATTTTATATCATGCTATTATTAGCATTCAACAAAAAAAAATAAAAAAATTTAAATGTAATTACTAGGAAGACAACCTTTTTAAATTCATGAAATATGCAGTAACGTCGCATTCAAGATTTTTCTAGAAGCTATCAAATTTTGCTGACATCTTAACAGAAACAAAAATTATCATTAAAAATACTTGTGCAAATAAAGGTGCAATATGCAACCCACCCAAACTTTCATTCTTATAGAGACTCTGAATGTAGAAGATCTACATTTTTGCATGGAATGACCCATCTGCTGGCCTGTGTACGGATATCTAACTGCTAAGAAGCATCAGATGGGGTACATTTGCTGAATCTGGATGCAGTGTAGCAACATCAAATATTAAATTGTCTATTGCTTTCCAGCAGCATGGATCCGAGTTACAGCTTGAGTTGAGTAGTCCAAGGTTAAAAATCTGGACTGCTCAATTTCATTATTTCTATTATCTTTTCATGCCACATGCAACTCACAAAGTAATGACAGATAGTCACATTGTCAAAAACATCATTTGAGAATCACTTACCAATCTGGGGTGACTGCAACAGTAGTTGCGATTGGAATGTGGTTCCTGCTACTGTCTGAAGTCCATTCAGGCGTGGATTCAGAATAGGCGTGGAAGGAAGAGGGCTTGTAGCAGTAGCATTGTTGCCTGTAATCTGTATGCCTCCAGTGACTTCCAAGGAGCCCCCTGTTTGGATTTGCACACCACTAGTAGCAACAGTTAAACCAGGAGTCAACTGGTACTGCTGATACTGCAGATGCAAGCCAGAACTATGTTGAACCTAAATAACAGTAACATACAAAACATTATGTTTAGCATCCCAGATCAATAGAAAGAAAATAATACAATATGAAGATTAGAACAATGACAACAAAAAACTGTGGAATCCCTTCAGCAGCAGGGAGATGGAGGGAGGGAGAGAGAGGGGGAGGGAGAGAGAGAGGGAGGGAGGGAAAGGGAGAGA
>BOPP01000251.1:474904-532097 GCA_017312745.1 Gryllus bimaculatus
GGGACAGAGGGAGGGAGGGAGAGAGAGACAGAGGGCAGGGAGAGAGAGACAGAGGGAGGGAGGGAGAGACAGAGGGAGGGAGAGAGAGACAGAGGGAGGGAGGGAGAGACAGAGAGGGAGATATAAAGACGGAGAGAGAGAGGGGGATATAAAGAGAGGGAGAGAGACAGAGGGGGATATAAAGACAGGGAGAGAGACAGAGAGGGGGATATAAAGACAGGGAGAGAGACAGAGAGGGGGATATAAAGACAGAGGGAGAGAGAAAGAAAGAGACAGGGAGGGAGAAAGAAAGAGACAGGGAGGGAGAAAGAAAGAGACAGGGAGGGAGAAAGAAACGGGGAGAAAGAAAGAAACGGGGAGAAAGAAAGAAACGGGGAGAAAGAAAAAGACAGGGAGGGTGAGAAAGGGAGGAATGTAGGGAGAGGAAAAATAGTTAGGAACAAATTTCTAATACTCACTTGTAATGCTGGAATTTGGGCCCCTGAGGAAGGTACAGCAAAGTACTCCACCCTGGCTACATCAGTGTGTGCAGAGCCAACCTGCACAGGGGCCTGGGAAGCTGTCATAACAGAAATGGCTTCCTCCAGAACAGCCTGGCTCCCACCTAACTGCTGTGCTTGCAGAAGTTTCAATTCTTCACGCTCAGCAGCAGCAGCTGCACAACCCAACCTTCATTGAATCAAACTACTCGATGCAAAAGCAAATGCAGAAAAATAATCTTTGAAGATCTTAGATATATGTTCTCATACTCATTTTTGTCAAGCAATTTTTTCCCTTTCATTTCCAAAAGAACAATTGATTCAGAATATATAGCTTGTTTTACCAAAACTTCTTTGAGCAATAAAAAGGTAATCATACACACCTAATGCAACATCATCCAGAGTAATGCCCCCCAAGGTCTGGGCAACTTCATCCATGGCTTCTTCCAGTTCAATTCTCGAAGTTTCATCTACTTTACTAGGTTTCTCAACCTCAGCAAGGGCTTCTTCTGCAGCTGCTGCAAATAACTGGCACCGCTGCTGCTGGTCAGCTAGGAGACCAGATAGATCTGTGTGCTCAATGGCTGATGGAGGGATGATCTGACAAAGAGGAATCTTCATTACTTCCTACTCCCTTTCAATGAGTTACAAAGCCATGTTGCGCGCGCCCACACACACACACACACACACACAAGAACAATTGTAGATGGCTCACTGTTAGTTGAGCAGAATTATCTAAACAAATACTTCAAACAATCCAAAAAACAAAATATAGAAGCAGATCATGCAATCATGTCAGTAGTTCTTTCATCTAAAACCTACTAACAATGATAGCATGCAAAAGTTGAGGGAACACCATCTTCAATAAGGTGTATTACTTTGATTACAAGACGGAAAAGGACTTGTGAAAAGGATGTATGTTAGGATTACATTCAGAAATTTAGCAGAAGCACTTGCTTACTCTAAATGTAAGAATTTGCACACGAATCTAACAACAAACAAGACCAAGTTGTTTTATTAGAAAAAATCACACTATTAAATAGTCAATGAAAGTTTTAAAGCATTAACCGAACTATTCCACCCATATTTAGATTCACTGTACTGATAGTTCCTCAAAAATAGCTGAAGATATCAAAGCATGCAAATGTGTTATTTCTCTGCCACATAAACATAACACAAGGTCAATACAAACATTCAGTAAAGGAAGAGCATAAAATGCCAAATAAATACAAATTTAATGGTCAGAAGGCATAACAAAAACGAACACAATTTTTCTAATATTGACACCCCAAAAACTTTCACTCTATATACACATACACACAGAGTTGGGCAAAATACTTAAAAAAAGCATTTGAAATACAAAATAAAAGTATTTTAGATACAAAATAGTATTTTAAAATGCTTTTGAAAACACAAAAAAGAACCAATAGTGATCTAGTTTTATAATTTATTTCTCAAATCTTGGTTGTGGTTTATAATTTTAGACAATTCAAGATTACTAGTTTTCCAAACATTGTATCACTAATGTTTCTTCTTGTAATTGTAATGAATAAGGGTCTCATTACATTATCATCGAATTTTGTAGCAAGATCAAATTTTGTTTGATAGTTTCCTTTTTCCTGCATTTTGAAGAAACCAGATGTTAAACTTGTTTTATTAGAAAATTCTGTTGTTAACTTGTTCTAACTTTTTGGAATTAGTGACACTTTTCTCAGTGCCTTTCATTTTACTTCTATGTGAATTTGACCTTCTGGACCACTCAGTATTATAGTTCTCTACTTCACTCATCACACCAAGAGGAATTCTCTAAAATGTGAAAATACATTAACAGTTCCTCAGTAAAAAGAATGACCAGTGAAATTCATAGTCTATTACATCATTGAAGGCATTTAAAATTTATAAAATTACTGCTTATTATTTTTGCTTTTAAGTGTGTCTTAAAATTTGTGCACACAGTGTAGGAACCTAGCTTTTCAATATCAGTGAATTACGTTCCATCTAGAATAGCACATTTGATGATTTATCAATTTCCATCTGAAATGAAAATTTGCTTCAAAATATAAAAAATTAATGTTATTGATTTTTGTGTTTTCCAGGTTTGTCTGTATATTTACATTCAAATGTTCAACAGCCAATCAATAAAAAGTATTTTTGTATTTTCAAAATATCATCAGAAAGTATTTTCGATACAAATACAAAATACATGACCAAATATGAATTTTCAATACAAAACAGAAGTATCAAAAACACGTATTTTAAACACAAGAATTTTCGACACTGCCCAACTCTGCATACACAACACATAAAGCAACACAACACAACCCATACAAAAGCATGCTTGCACATGTCCACATGCATACACACTGCTACAGGTACACAGAATTACTATTTCCCACATACAGTCACACACACACACACACACACACACACACACACACACACACACACAATTTCAATGACACACCACACACACACACACACACACACACACACAATTTCAATGACACACCACACACACAATTTCAATGACACACCACACACACAATTTCAATGACACCACACACACAATTTCAATGACACCACACACACAATTTCAATGACACCACACACACAATTTTATTGACACCACACACAATTTCAATGACACCACACACACAATTTTATTGACACCACACACAATTTTATTGACACCACACACAATTTCATTTACACCACACACACACACACAATTTCATTTACACCACACACACACACACAATTTCATTTACACCACACACACACACACATTTTCATATACACCACACACACACACACACACACACACACACACACAATTGCATTTACACCACACACACACACACAATTGCATTTACACCACACACACACACACACAAAATTGCATTTACACCACACACACACACAATTTCATTTACACCACACACACACACAATTTCATTTACACCACACACACACACAATTTCATTTACACACACACACACACACAATTTCATTTACACCACACACACACAATTCTATTTACACCACACACACAATTTCATTTACACCACACACACACAATTTCATTTACACCACACACACAGAGAATTACAATTACACACAATTAGCAGTACACACCTACCTACAAACACACACACACTCACAAAACACAACCCAACGCCAAGTTGAGAAAGCAGAAGTATCCATTGAAGTGAACAATCAATGATTTTGCATTCAAGAAATGCTTTCATTAATAAATATGTACACCCTTACTATCACAGTGACAATTATGGAGAGGTGAAATAACTTGCAATTAACATATTACAACATATTTTTTAATAAACTAAAAAAAAATTAACTATTTAGTCATCACTTCATAAATTTCTTCAATGTGTATCCAATGTCCAGAGTACATTCACATCTGAATATAAAATCCAATTTTCAAACACAACCAAATCTTGGAAAATAACACATTGAAGCTGCGAATTATAATTTTTAAGAATATAATATAGGAATCACATATGATTTATCGACATACTTAATAAACGAACTTCAGTCAATATTTCAGAATAGTAGTTGAATTTTTACAGAATTAAAGAATATTAATGTGCAATTGTTCCAATATACTGAAGTTGATTTTGTAAAACAAAAATCTGAATATTTAATTTGAAAGAATAAGTATGTTAAGAGAACAACTTCAACAATTTTCACAATACATATTTTCCCTCTCTTCAAATTTTCCAAAAATAAATACATTAATTAATTAATTAATTAATTAATAAAACATATTCTTGCTTAATAAAAAGCGATTGCAATATAATAAACTCTCACTCCCAGCTCTTTCAAGGAACTACCAGTACAACGACCACTTGCACGCACACACACACCTGCTGCTGCAGGCAACGCGCAGGCAGGTGCTTCTGCATCTGCACATGGGAAGCGGAGGGGCCAGGCAGCGCAGCTGCATCCAGCTGCTGCAGCTGCACCAGCAAGTGGCTGGGCGTGGGGGGCACGGGCAGAGGCAGAGGCAGAGGCAGAGGCAGGCTGCGCTTCAGGACAGAGGTGTTCATGTGCGGCGGCGATGTCTGCACCAGCTGTTGCTGTGGATGCTGCTGATGCTGATGTTGCTGATGCTGCTGCTCCTCGCATTCTGGCGCCACCTGATGCAGCACCTGGCACACCACTACATATTGCCTTCCCTTCCTACATAGCCCTTAGCTACACTTGACCCACTGAGATAACCCTACCATTTGCTTCTCAGGACTGTGAAGGGGAAAAGGAACACATCCTGCAAATTACAGTTTTGAACTTTGGGACTTTCAAAACCTTTCACATGTTTATTTCATGAACTCTATTTTTATTTAACTATTTCCTGCAAAACTAATTTAAATTAAATTTTTAACATTCGGTCTTTGGGGAGGGGAAGGAGAATTGTAAAACCTAATTTCATATAAACAAAAGTGCTCAGTTTCACAAAATTGTATCAAATAAGGTTTTTGCATGGTCCATTTATACCCTACTAAGTATGTTGACCCTGCTTTTAAAAATAGAACTTTTACATAAAAGTGAATATTTTTCCCTCCTGCACATCAAGATAATCAAAACTATTTCATTACTCTGAAGCAGAATCAAATAGTCACTAAATGAACAATACCACACACTTTTTGAAACAGAGACCTTCCTTTACACACTCACTTTCATATACGAAGTCCTCCAGAAGTACAGTCTACACACCAAATACACACAATAACAAATACACTATAAATCAACGAGGAAGAACTGCCAATAAAAACTAATAATTACTAAAGGGGAATAAAAACAGAAAAAGAGAAACAGAAGCACACAGGTCCAATTTAAAAAAATAAATGTAGATAGAATACAACTACCTGAGGCTGCAGTTGAGGGCTGAAGTGCAGCTGATGGAACTGCACCTGTTGGGGTGGCTGTAGCTGCTGTGGCTGCTGCTGCTGCTGCTGCTGCAGAGCTTGTTGTATCTGGTGCACCTGCAGCTGCAGCTGCTGCTGTGATGGCTGTTGGGGCTGGGCCTGCACAGCTGGCAAGGTGGATGGCTGAATCTGAGTTGGAGACTGCAGGGGCACTTGCTGTTGAGGTTGATGGGAGAGCTGTTGAGATGGCTGCTGTGGAGGTGCTTGCTGCTGCACAAGAAGTGACTGAGTCTGTGGTTGCAGCTGCTGCTGTGCCTGCAGCTGCTGCTGAATCTGCAGCTGCTGTGGTTGAGATTGAGGTTGCTGCTGCTGTAGCTGTTGCTGTAGCTGCTGCACCTGATGTTGAACTTGCTGTTGAACCAGCTGCTGAGCCTGCTGCTGAGCCTGCTGCTGAGCCTGCTGCTGAGCCTGCTGCTGGGCTTGCTGCTGGGCTTGCTGCTGGGCTTGCTGCTGGGCTTGCTGCTGGGCTTGCTGTTGGGCTTGCTGTTGGGCTTGCTGTTGGGCTTGCTGTTGGGCTTGCTGTTGCATTTGTAATAATTGTTGTTGTTGCTGCAGCTTGCGGAGAGTTTTGCCCTCTTTTTTGGAAACGGGTTTGGCTTTAGGCCGGTCACTGATTGCCGTAGCCTGTAAAAATAAATTTGAGATGTAAGAAATTACCAGTTACTTTAAGTAAATATACTTAAAAATAATAATTCTAGGAAGATACCAACAGTTACTTCCAAGTAATAGTACACTGCCTTGTCAAAAACAACTTTGTATATCTAACAGTACAAGTTGTTCTAAATAAACACCAACAAAATATTTAAAACTGAGACAGTATATATCTTAGGGATGATATATAATCTAATCAAGCACAACTCACCTGAACCACATCTGCAGTGGCGCTGACTGGTTGAGAATGCGCCGCAGGCTGCGTGGTAGGAGGTGGAGGAGGATAGGAGGCTGCCGCTGAAACAAACCCCTCTCCATTGGGGGGTGTAGCCGATACCTGGTTCTGCTGCAGACACGCAGTACCGTTGCTCGCACAAGTGGCGGTCAGAGTTGGCAGCTGGCCCTTTCCGCCTGTGTAAAATGAGTTGTGGACTGAGAGAGAGTGGTTGGTGCCCTGATGGAACAGCGTGCCGGGCATGCCCGGAGCACACACCATACCTGTTGCACATGAAACATCCATCAAAGTTTCAACCCCTTCTAATGGGGCTTTTCATTCATTACAGTTAAATACAGTGGAACCATAAAAAAACTAAAGGTTGAAATTGTCAAGCAAAAAACACATTGAAATCTTTTACAACTATTTTCTTTTGTTTTTTTAACTCTTTTTAAAATGTCATTTGTACAAAACTTTAGGCTTAAGTGTACTATATGCAGGTCACTTTATTCACAATCATGGTCTAGGATACACTTGGTGTATACGATTGTTTTATTCACAGTGAAAGTTACTCTAATTAATATCTTATGGATACCTATTAAGTGTTGATTTTTTGGTCCCCATGTCCTTGCACTGTTTGTGCATTATTCATCAGATTACAAGAGTTGTGCAGCGAGAGCAAATTGATCATTGTCTGAAAATGAAAACTTAAAAGGATTTCTGCACATTTGCAGTGTGTAAGTTTGTAGAGAAATATGTATTTAACAGCACAATGTAACATGTAGAATTGAAATGTCTGTTCTATTCCATGATTACATGAATCATAGTTTAATGTTTTTTGGGCATTCGCTCTTCAGCTATAGAGGGAAAATCTAAGTTTGGAAATAGTTTAGTCTAAAATTAAAATGTGCTTCCCTTAATCTTTCAATATATGCTCTTGTCATATGTACAAAAATATGAAATATAGCCTGCTAAATCCATGGACTCTTTGTTCCATCAAATAACAAAAAGCTAGAAATAAGATAAATGCAATACAAAACTTATTACAAAATTTCAATAATATTTTTTACGGTAGTTCATTAATGAATTTTGTGTGTATAAAAATAAGACAAGTACCATTAATTGATGCATTTTTACAAGAATTATTGGTAAACAAAAGTGGGAAAAACTGTTCAATGAGACATTATGTACATTATCCTAATTTCACCAAAAATTAATAGTACACTAGGATATAAAAATAATTGGTAGGGCAACCAAGTTGTACTAAATATATTTTCAAATTAATTAATATTTTCTACAGTAATTTTTTAGATAAAAAAATCAATCTCAACAGAGTTTCATGAGCACATAATTCTAAGCCTTCTTTCTTTAGAGCCACAATATTAAGCCTCCCATCCATTTTCTTTAGAGCTGTGAACTATCTGAGGTCACAAGGTAAAAGTTCTTAAGATAGGTTTCGGCCAAATTGAGTCTAACACAGTACCAACAAGTTAACTTGATTTACATTTAGATTTATTTAGTCAAAAAACAGTAAAAAACTGTATGTGGCATAGGGTGGAGAAGATTATTTGCGCACGTTTTCTTGAGTTCCAGAATCCCTTCCTGTCATTTTAACTATACATAATGGAAAGATGAATAAAAGTTTAACATAAATAAATAAAAATAAATTTTAAAAATCCCCAAATTAGCAATATTTGAAAAATAGTAATTTTAGTTTCAGAGTTATAGAAAACTTATTTGCATCGGTACACGAATTGCAAGTATGATTTTCTGCATTGCTAACAAAATAGAAACTCGCCCTTACGTCTACTCTTACCATTACAAGCAAAAGGAGAGTTCAACAAAACATGAGCATACTGAAGCTACATTTACTTCCAGAAGCAAACCAAGGGGCCATCTCAGCATTTGCTCAATGGATCAGGGAAACTGGACAAAAACCTGATCGAGATGGTGGTCACTGACCCAGAAGCAGAAGTACATTATTTGATACAAGCATATTAAGTCTTTTAAAAAAAAGTATACAATACAAATGTAAACTAATTCAGTATATACCACTGTTTTTTAAAATAAACATTATTTTTCTTTTTGATAATCAGTATAGTCTCGAATTGAATTGAATTGAATTAATGCCTTATTTTACGTGGTGAGACTCAGGCCATGAGGCCTGCTCTTCCGTCTGACAACGCAAATTTCGCTACGCTCCTTTCAACAACGAGCAGAAAAAAGGAGGTATTTCTTGGGCGAGTAACAGGTGATTTGAATTTAGCTCAGAAGCGTCATTTAGGCTTGAGGATCTTTTACATGCAAGTAAAGCTACTAACATGGGACAGCTGGCTGTACTTCCCCTCCGAAGGAAGACGTACGAAGGATTTTTTCGCCCTTAAAAATCCATGGCTTCAATCAGGATTGAACCCACCATCTTTGTTACAACAGTTCGGTACGCTAACTGTTACAACATCGCCGCGTAAAACAGTTATGCAGCAGAAAAGATTAACTTTTAACTGATATTTGTGAAGCAACTTCAATTGTTTAACGTCATCTTTCAGTACATTGTAAAGTAACATATATGTATTGTATGTGGATTTCTGATATTGAGCTGTTGACTTTGACATTTGATGAATGTGATTTTTACAATGTGTGTTGAAATTATAAATATCAGTATTGCATGAAAATATGTTCTCACTGTTAAGTAAGTCACTTTTGACAACTATTTTGTAAATATATAGGCAAGGCAGTGGAAATATTCCAAGCTCAAGGGCTTCCAGGGGTAATGCTGATGCCATTTTTTCATTATGCGAATAATTTCCTTTTGCAATCTAAAGGTCTGAGTACTACATGATGAATTTCCCCAGAATTGTATACCATATCTCATGCGGTATACTTGCTCCTACATATAATAAATGTACATTTGCAAAATTACATGCAACGAGCTGCATGAAAGCTGACAAAATTTGATAGAACTCTGAATGTGTAACATAATGAACTTAATTTAGTGTTTAATTTTGATATATGTACATTCCATTTGAAGTTTGACTGAGTTGAGAGACCATACAACTTGCATAATGACATAAGAAATAATAAAGTTCTAAATTATTTGTTTAATTATTAAACTATGCAATATAAATGAATTTCAGTTATTTTTCCTTGAATTCTACTTATGTAGTCCAAACAGTAAAGGTGCAGTGGAAAATGAATATTTTTTAAAAGAAAAATTAAATTTGTGGCACCAACAGCAAAAAATTGATAATTATTGCTCCTACATGTAGAATATAACTTCCTCTAATCAGAATCCACATTTAATGGGTACCTTATTCTAAACAATTGGTTCATGAATAATAATAATAATAATAATAATAATAATAATAATAATAATAATAATAATAATAACAATAATAAAATAATGTAATAATAATATAATAATAATAATATAATAATAACAATAATATAACAATAATAATATTATAATAATTTATTTGCTCCATATTAACTCTATATTACAAGTCCTGGGAGTCTCTATGACTGTCAGTGTATCCGTCCATCCATCAGTTGGAAATTATTTGGACAAGTCAGTTGGAAATAAGTAGGAAAAGTTACAAATGCAAGACAGTTTGTGCTGTTGTAGCATCACTAGTTTTTTAAGTGAAACTTCAGAGAGCAAACCGTAAGGCTTACACTTGGATTTCACATTAAGTTGTGGAAAGACTGGTAGTTTGGTAACCAATTAATTTTGCAGTCTTTTTTGCTATCTTTTTTTAATTACCATTGCCTTTCTGAACCCTGAAAGGGTTTCATACGAATATCTGCTTAAAAAGTAATTTTAAATCAAAATTGTAAAAATTAGCACTTGATATCTTGCATAAATTTAGATTAACTAAAATTGTATTTAATGTTAATAACTACTTCACAAATAAACACACAAATCTGAAATTTGGTTATAGTTGCAAATCCTAGCCATTCCTCAACATTTTCAGATCAAGTAAAAACTAATACAACTCCAGGTCATCCAAATCAAATTTATTATTTTTAATCAAATTTGTTTTATTAGACAAATATATTATATGATGGTTAATTTTAATATTTCTCTATAGGAGTCAGATTAAAACGCATCGTAATCAAGCGAGTCAAATCCACTACTTCTGTTCAGACACTGCAAAATAGGTTTATAATCTACTTGTTAACTTCTACTTGTATACAAAAGTGACAGATATTTTTGCACTTCCCTAAGCCAAAGTTCTCAGAAAAATTTACCAATTACTACCATCCTAACAAGCATTCATTAAAAGAACTCAAGAAACACATATTCAATCTTCAAATTATTCAGTGTATATCAATGACGAATGTGCAAGGTTTGATGAAGAATTTGCAAAAGGTGGATGAGTCATGAAGAAACCACCAGCTCAGTAAAAAACAACACATCCCACGATCAAGTGCAGAAATGTGGATTCTGTCAGTTTCATAGTTGTCTTGGGGGCAAAAAGAGAAAAGCACTCACCTTGTGCAGGCATAGGCTGAGAGGCCAGATCAATGTTGAGGCTGGGCACAAGGCCCAGGGATCCCAATGGGGCAGAGCCCAATGGGGCAGAGCCCAATGGGGCGGAGCCCAATGGGGCGGAGCCCAATGGGGCAGAGCCCAATGGGGCAGAGCCCAATGGGGCAGAGCCCAATGGGGCAGAGCCCAATGGGGCAGAGCCCTCTGGAGCAGGGGACGTCAGCAGCAGCTGAGAGGAGGGGCCCTTCTCCTGAAGCTCCCGCTCCACCCTCTGCACACACGCAGCGCGCGGCTAGGGCACACCACGCACCAAAAGTTAGAACTACCCACTTTCAACTACCACAATCACCTTCCTACACTACAAACTCACAAACAGGCACACACATTTTTGAATTATTTTCCTTGAATGCCATTCAGAGAAACACCATAACTTTACAACTGTTTAACATGGCCTCGTGCCAACATATTGTCATATATAAATGTATAATTTCCACAAACAGTAAGGTTAAATGAACTGTCTCATGCAAAATTATTGTGAAACATACGATTGTATGTAAATCACACAAATATTTAATTGGCAAATCCTCAGCATAGATTTGCTAGTTGATAACACATTATACATATTAACTCAGGAGAGGTGATTCTATCTTCTCTTTACTTAGCACAGAACACAGAAGCTTTTGAATTTCAAATTTTTAGATTTAACAAGTTAGACACTTGCACAAGGTATTATGAATGTATTAATTGACAGATTCTTTCATTCGACATGGATTTTAATTCTAAGGGTCTTATATAGTTTCCCTAAACACAAATTTATTTCAACATGTATTGTTATTCTAGTCAATATAAGTTATATTTTTAGAAGTAACCTCCATTCCTGAAAAGAATAGTTTTTGAATAGTCCCATTTTTCTAATCATCTTTTTTTTCTCTCCCTCTCTTTCTTTTTCTTTTTTTCCTTCTCTTTTTCCCCAAACTTTTACAATTCTCCACAAATAAAAATTCACTAATATTCACTAACTAAATTTTTTAAGGAATGAAATGTAGGTATATAATCGTCTCAAAATTGTTCCTGACTTCTAACGATTCTTCTTCAAATTCACAGATTATTCCTCAACTTATCCTAAGTAAAGAAATTCCTCTATTTTCCTGTCGCATAGTTTTACCTGTTTTTGACAAATAAATTGAATAAAGTAACAACTATATAATGAATCATAAACAATATTTTGCAACTTTTCTCTTGACTGATTTGATGCCCTTGACTCTCTCCCCCTCTCACCATCTCTCTCCCCCTCTCACCATCTCTCCCTCCCCCTCTCACCATCTCTCCCACCCCCTTTCAACATATCTCTCTCCCCCTCTCCCCATCTCTCTCTCCCCCTCTCACCATCTCTCTCTCCCCCTCTCACCATCTCTCTCTCCAACTCACTTGCAACTCCTCGAGAATCTGCTGCTTCTGTAAGGCCTGATCTTCTCGTACAGACTGCTGCTTCCGTGCCTTCTCTCCAGTTTCCAAGGGAATCACAGTACTGCCCTTATCGGCAAGGCTACTTTCATCTTTGGAAGGGACACTTCCACCAGCACTATCTCCAAGAGGTTGGTTCCGAACCTAGTTTCACAGGAAATGTGAACATAATTATACTAGTACATTATCAAGGATTTACGGCGTGATAATGGCAAAGACCATCAGACCTTTCACATTTTATTAATGTGCACGGTCTTTAGCTTAACTAGCAACACATGTCTTAGAGCACTTGTTCTTGTTTTGTTAAATATATATAATTGCAAAAGAGTGTGTCTGTGTATTATATAAACATAGAGAATCTCAAACCAATTGGCATTATATAAACTGAAACGTAATGTGAAACTGAATGCCAAGAGAGTGTTACACGATGCAATTTCCACAAGGGGGTGCGGAATATTTTTCCAACACCTGGTGAATACAAATCTGCGTTTTAAACAGAAACAGAGACCATCGACAAGTGCAGGATGTATGCAAAATCTGATAACAGAAGGGAATGTTCTTAGAAGGCGTCCAATGAGAGACTATGAACAATGCAAAACTTAGTACGCAAAACTTTCAAGAGGGGCCTAAAAAATCACAAAAGGACACAGCATGGAAGGAGGACAAAAAAGAAACAAACATTGATATGCGGTGAAGAGGTTAGTGACAAAAACCATGATTATGATGATATTAAGAAATAAGAAAATAATAGTTCAGCAATAACTCTTTACCATTCTCATCAACAAGGCAATTTTCTAGTCAATAAGACATTTTGCAATTTTATTTTGACAAAATAGTAAGAATAAAAGTATAAAAATTTATTTTTATAAGAAAACAGTAAGGATAACCAGGAAACAGTCTTCCATCTTCATCTACCATAGCATTCAAATGAGATAAGATGTTAAATGCCATTTTGAATGAGTAATAAAATATGAATAGAGTTTGAAATAATTTTAGATTAATTTATTACAGGATTGTTGCAAATTTTAATTTTAAAAGATTTTACAATTTAGATACTGAAAATGATGGTCATTCTTGGTCCAATGTTATATATTATGTTATGTATGTTACGTATATATTATGTTTATTTTATATAATTTATATTTTGACTAATTGACCATACAATATTATATTTAATTAGGATAAGCACTCCTAAAATGATTTGATTAACTACCTTCCTCAATTATCACTCTTTTAAAAATTTTCATTCTCCCAATAATTTTCGAAGCACCAGCATGAATGAAGTCTGACACTTAAAATATCTCTCAGATCAAAATAATCTAAACAAGAGCACATGAAATTCAAAGAAAGTTAGATCCATCCCACAGAACAATAATTTACCAAAAATGAATTGACCAACCCAGAATCCCAGAGAACTCAAAAAGGATCCCATTGGCGTGTAGTATACAATTTCCCATTGGATCAAGATAAAAATGAGTGAATAAGAGTGAACCATGCTCAATCAGGCCAAAAATGTCTTTTAATATACATTTAATATTGCTCAAATGCTAGTGTAAGTAACAAAGTTACTTTTGCAGTTTATATTCACAATTTTTTTATTTACTATAGTTTTCTTTCTATTATATCACAATGAAAATGGATACATAAAAGTTATGCAAGTCAGATAAATGCTTAGTCATTACCTGCTGGACTTCGGCAGAAGTCAGGTTGTTTTCATTCATCATAATAGAGGAACGACTCTTGCGCAGCAAAGACTTTTGAGTGTTATGCTTTTGCTGGGTAGGCATATGCTCAACAAGACGCCCTAAATACAGGAATTAATTTTTCAAAATCTCAAATAGATCATACACAAACAGCATTCAGGATTTACAACACAATTACATTAACAATTATTTCTCAGTTAAAGACAATTCTACAAATGTGTATTATATACAGTGCATTTATGAAAAAAAACATTACAAAAGATCCATGTAAGTATAACTTGATTTTGTAGGAAAATAAAACTAAAGAGTTATCTTTATTGAAGTATTTCTCACATCCATTTTTAAAATTGAATGGCTCAGTAGAAAAGAGGGCTATCCCACATTTTTTGTCAAATCAAGTTATTAGCATTACAAAACTTAAAATATTATTATTTTAATATCTTACAGTAATACTTAAATCTAGCATGGACGTATATGCAAGTATACTTAGTTTAAAAATTAAAAAGTGTAGAGTTATATGAGAGAAGTTCAGCTAAAGCCCCCAATATCTCAGAACCATGTCAGAGTGGGAAAGCCCCTTGTTCTAGTGAGCCTCTCAATTATCAAAATTCCCCCTGCATCTAAGAAAATCATGAAACAACAAGAGTACTACATACAAAAGTGAACGATTAACATTCAATATCGCTTCCTAATTTAAGACACAAAATCAAAATCCAATCAAGCTTACCAGCTTGGCTGCCAGTTGATTTTGCTGGTCCAGCTGCTTGGCCAGAGGTCACTTGCAAATCTTCTTGTGGCACCACACGCACTGCTTCAGGGACCTCATGCAAGCCGGCAGTACTTGACACACCAGCAGTCGCCTGGGCGGGTTGAGCCCCTGCCACACCATGTGGGTGGGGAGTAGTCATCATGATTGAATGTGGGTAGTCAAGCAACAGTTGGACAACATTTGTGTGACCACCTTTGGCTGCTTCAATCAACATGGTTGAATTGTCCTAAAAAAATATTGGTTCTTTATCACAGTTCCAGCAAACAACAACAAAGACGATTTAAACATCCATTTTCAGTTAATATTTACTAGGCTGTCCGGGTGTCACCCGGTGAGCCTAGTAAATACAGACTCCAGCAGCGGAAGCCTATGCTCTCATTTTCAGTTACCTTCAGCTTGTGGAATGGATCAGCAGACTGGGCTAACAATAACTCCACCACAGCCAAATGGCCCCCAGCGCACGCCAGAGACAGGGGAGTGTGGTCATTATTGGTGGTCTGTCGGTTGACATCTGCCCTTTTAGATATTAAGAACTGAACAGTGCAGAGATGACCCGCACGACAGGCTTTCATCAGTGGGGTCCTGCCCCCTTCCGACTCATGTTCCTAAAACAGAACAAAACAAAATCTTCAGTAAACATGACTTCCCTTGATTCAATCCTCTCTATGTCTCAAATTTGTTCTTTTTAATACTCTAATATTTCTTGCATTACCTTCCATTATTTCAAAATTGGAGGAAAAAATTTGAGGGGGGGGGGGACCTGCAGAGTGTTGAATACCCACAAGCTCTTTGTTCTAGCACCCACACCGTTTTCTTGGACCCAATTTTAATCACTGAACAGTTTTCTACGGAATTTCTGAAATTCAACACAATTGATCCAGACGGCACCTATCAGCTCTACACAACGAATCAACTATCAATCTCCTTGAAAACATGGATTTCCAAACAGATGGCATATACAAAATACTTTCCCAGCATACTTTCCCTTTCAAGATTATAACACTTTACCAGGCCTGGATGCTATCCCTTCTATACACTTGAAAACCTGTGCTGTTGTTGTGGAGTGTCTTCCTGTAAAACTGATAGACTTTGCCCAGCACAAAGGTCTCATACCACCAGAACAACATGGATTTGTCCCAAACAGATACACCACCACCAACTTGCTGTCTTGTACACAAACTTGGATTAGAAACCTTGACAGCAAACCAACTAATGTCATCTACCTGGACTTTTTGACTGAAAAATTTCAAGCCAAGATTGGATCTTATGTATCATCCCTTTATCTCATTACCAACAGAATCCCCTTAAGGATTACTCCTCAGACCACTACTGTTTATTCTTTACAATTGTGACATCACACACAACACAACACTTTCTCCATGTATGCCAATGACACCAAAATATATGACAATCCACTTGAAAACTCCCATTACTTACAAATCAACATCGATAATGTCTTCAAATTGACGAAGAAATGGCTGATCCCAGATATTGAGTCCTACTGTACAATACAACACATTAATAAAAATTATCCATGTCACCGGTAAAACATTAATGGCCATATCATTCAGACATCATCGTGGGCCAAAGATCTGGGGATTATAATACAGGATGGCTTAAAATCAGAAGCTCGTATCAACCATTTAGTCAATAAAGCTAACAAAGCAAAATTTATGGAATGCACGGCTTTTCAATACCTCAGCAAGGATTCTCTAAAAACACTAAACACTACGTATGTTTTAGCAATACCAGAATATGGCTCTAGCGTTTGGAATCCTTACTTAAAAAACGATTTGGAGGGAGTCCAATTTAGAGCCACAAAACTTTTACAACCTCTTAGAAATTTATTTTATGAAGAACGACTACATGAAATGGACATACCAATTTTATCTTTTAAGAGAGACCAAACTGGCATTATTTGAAACCTACAAATACTTCATGGCCTCTATGAAAATTTGGAATACACCATTGCCCGCAACCTTAGAGGACACAACATGAAGCTATGGAAGGCTAAATTCAAACATATCAACATCGTGAACCGCAAAGTTAATTACTGGAATAACCTTCCTAACAGCTCATCTCAGCCAGCACAGTCTCCAAATTTAAAATAATTTATTCTCACCTCTGTGATTTTAGATTATAAATCATTAACATTTACTTCACTGTAAATTAATTCACACTTGATATATATTTTGATTGCCACTAACTAAATAAATAAATAAATAAATAAATAAATAAATACTCGCTCACAAAAATGTTCAGGTGTCTTAATGCGAAATGTTTTGTTTGCCACTATATACCCCACACGATGACGCTATGAACATGATAGTAGAATCACAAAAAATCAAAATTCAATAGTGACAAGTTTTGGTGTTTAAAGAGAAATGTATGGAAGAACAAAACAGTGAGACCAAAACAAATTTTAATACAAAAAAAGGAATACAACTATTACTAAGGCAAAAAGAAGAATCAGAAAAAAAGATTGTGAAATGTCAAGACATCGACATGTCTAACCAAATTCTACATGAAAATAAATATATAAAAAACAAAAGAAACCACACAAGAAGAATTTCACAAAATTCCATTAAATTCCCAAATGGAAGTATATCTGGCTATGACAGCAAAATAAAAACAATGTTGATATAATTGATAAAATGATGATAAAATTCTCCTAAGCAATGAAAATGATCTGCAGAAAACTTAAGAATATTAGCTTATCTATGGAATAAATTTCCTCATTCACATTGCATTTCCTACTCATTACACTGTTTTATCACTTATTTTCACAATGAATAAAATATCAAATTTGCAAATTGGTTCCACAGAAAGTTATCGAAAATATATTCATCACTACCAGGATGTTCCCTGGAAGTGTAAAGAAAGCATGAAATTCTGTTTTATATGTACTTTGTTCAAGCACGTTCAGTCCTGCAAACAGTAGTGTCAAAACAAAATGACAAAAATAGAGTGTATAACTCACGTAAGACTTCAAAAAAATGACTCAAAATACACAGGTTTATTACGTTTGTTTAGTTCCGATTATTTTCTCTTCAATTCTTAACTAAGTTTGCGAACTGGAAAATTTCTTGCACATTTTGAATGACTGGATTTGAAGCATAACAAGCAAAATCAGCTGCTGAATCTTACTATGCACATTACATAGATTTTAAAAAATGGAAATGCAATTTTTTTTTTTTTTTAGTTTTTAACACACACACACACACACACGCACACACACACCAACACCTGCACGCACACACCCAAACACCCACACACCCACACACACACCCAAACACCCCCCCACACACACACACACACACACCACACACACACACACACACACACACACACACAATTTCAATATTGAAGGAAATCCTCCCTACTTTTGAAAATCTGAAAACAATTCAGTGATTTCACATTTTTGTGAAGTACTTTGCACTTTGAAATTAATTATTTTTAAAATGTTTACCTTTTCTGCTCACAGAAAGCTTTAGCGGTGAATTCATTTTTAATCAAACTGTTGTATATATCAGAGCTGCAAGAATAAGGGGACAAGTGCCTAGAGTTGACAATTGCAGAGGCCACTCGCCTTTCAGTAGACCGAGGTCATCCCACCCACGGGGCCTCCCCAACCAAGGGGCTCGCAGCAGCCACACTAGTGGCCTGCAGAGAATCATAGAAATTCTACTTTCAGCAATATCTAACTTGTGCACATCACAAAGAAATGTACTAACCAAATAAACCAAATCACCTGGAATCTAACTCTGTATATACACAAGCAGTCACTTAGCAATAATGGAGAAACAAAGGTAGATAGGTATTATGTTCGCTGGAGAAGTGTTTGGAAGCTATGCTGTTCGTCATAGAAATACAAGGTAGTGACTTATTTCTCAAAGTAACACAAGCCAATGCATGCAGTTCACTTGAAGAAATAAAATCACTAACAGGATTTCAACAGGAAACTATATACTTATCACATAGATCATCTACAATTTATCATTGTGGATTGCCAATACACACTAGTTTTGGTGCAGAATGATACCTGGAGAGTTTTTAAAAGAGTAACTCATATGTATACTCATTCACTGTCATTTCTGTAATGAGAGCTGCATAGTTATTGGATAATTTTATTATTTTATGAAATTCTTTAGAAAAAGTTATGTAACTAAAACTAGTTATATCTTTTTGTTTAAGACACTTTAAAGTATGAGCAGCACTGGCCAAAAGCTTTTAGACACTTTATGACACATTTATCTTCCTTTCTTGGAATAGCAGAGAAATGTGATTAACACTAGAGCCGCCGCTAGAGTGATTTTAACTCCTTATACATTTTTAACACAGACATTACAGTAATGTTATATTCAACCAATTAGTTTCAGAGTTACTGCCAAGTGGTCATCTCGACCACTAAGCTAAGCTGGTGGACAAAAATCCTAGGCAAACAAGGATTTTGTAGGTTAGCTCCACAGAATATTTTGAAAAGTAGAGAAGGTCCTACCAAAAATTCCTACAGATATTTTTCTTAAAATATCAAGTGAATAGCTCCATTTTGTAGATAAATCAATGCTAAATCATAAAAAGAAATGCAATGAAACAAACCAGAATGGTGATTGAATAGAAATTGAGTTAGGAAAAATTAAATGCATTAATTTCATTATATGTACAGGGATTGCTCTAGAAGCAAGAAATAAGTTTGATAAATCCTGAGGTTTCTTCATTTTGATATAAGATCATCAGATAAGAATGGTTGAAAACTGTTAAATTTGTAATAATTTCAAGAACCTATAGCAGATTTATTAAGACAACAGAGGCAAATGAAAAGTGATAATGCAAAACAATTGTACTTTGCAATAAATGCAAAAAAAAAAAAAAAGACCCAGCATAAAATAAGTGGTGATGTTAGAAACTTGTATTGATGTAAATAGAATGATAGCAGAAGAAGCACAATAATATATCTAAAATTACTGAGACTGTAAACAGATGAGCAAGAGAAAAGTAACAGTAAAATGATGTATGTGCTAATAAACAGCATAGTGAAATATGGTATAAATGAAGTAAGTTATTATTATGTTCATCCCATTCTTTGTAATTTCTTGTTTAAAAACTTTGTTATGATTTGTAAGGTTTTATCGGATTTGTAAGGTTACAGGTATGAAACTTGCTAGTGGTGGTTCTAGTGTTAATATATTGTTCTTTATATGTTCTGTCCATCATGGCTACATGGTACGTGTATTGGACATTACGAGCAGAGTTCCTGTACAGTCCGATTAAAATTTCTTAACAGCTTACTGACAGCTGGTACTGGGAGGACGCAGTGTTGCCACACTCCTGTGGTATAATTGAATGTATTTGGAGCTAACGTCAATCAGCTGTTACGGTATCATCCAATCGGATGATTGAACGTCATTGTAAACCGTGTAAGATCCCGATTGGATGACATTGCAACAGTTGATGACCTGTCAGAGGCAGCTGTATGTAAGTAATACCAGTAAATATGCACGAGGCCACAGCAGCAAGCCCTGATCGCTCAGTTATGATCAACTTGGTTCTCATTATGATATTGCCCATCCAGGTAAAATCCAATAAAATAACTGAAAAGTGATTGTATTTAGTGAACCTTCGAGGTCATGAGCTGGACGGAGAGGGAAACTATCACCCAATCGGAGCTTCGAGAGACTTCTTGTTGGTATTGGAGCTCCCGATTCGATGACAGCCCCCCCCCCTCTCCTTTCAGCTCGTGACCATCAAGTGCCTCTGTTTAAATTGGATTATAAATAACATTTGGCATACTGCTCTTCAAATATGAACCTGTACCTTGAACAAAATGTTTGTAACAGTTTGTACACAGGCGATACATCGCTTATAACTAGGGGCGGATTTTAATGAAGTTCTTTTTTTTAACTTTAGAACAATGCCGTTTAGCACATAAATTAATTTTATGTTATGACAAAACGAAATTACCCATTTTGATGTCTTTTTTTTTCAATCATTTTAATGGTAGAAGCTTCAAACAGTATTTACCAATCGCAACAAATGTTCACCAAAGAATTCCTTAATATCCTATTCGATTTCTTCGTTCATATATTGTAATGTTGGTCGTTGCGAGTACTATGTAATCTAAGGTTCCTGTAACGCCTATCGTCGCCATCGTCAGTTAAATAAACGCAGAGATTTTCTCTTAAAGAACAGTCCAAACCAAACGTTTGCAAGCTGATTTCACTTGAACAAAAGGGAGAAGACTATTACTTCAGTAACTAGCTAGCTAGCTAGCTCTTAACAGCTTGAGTTGTTCATCTGAAGTGGTTTTGATTAAATTTATTAATCATTTTTCTTCGTTTTAGGGCATTTTAAAGGAGTTTAAGAGTATTTTATTGATCATTTTTGGCAACATTGAAGGTCATCAAAATCCGCACCCTTATCACCAATCAGAAGTCTTCCCGTTTGAATAGGGTCGCTATATCAAACCTTGAAACAAATTAATATTATCTGTCAAACTTGCTTGAAGCATGCTCAGGTTCGGTAATTTTGAGTTCATATTTTGTGATAGGATATCTACTCCAAGTGTGTTGAAATGAGTCATAGTTTTCGTTCGAGTGAATTGTGTGGCGTCTATCTATGAAGCTTGCGTTGGGTGCTTAAGATGCGATTTTTCTCTCATATTGTATGCTTTAAAGTGACTGACAGACTTCGAAAGCTGAGGCGTGCTGGAAAAGGAAACTCATAATAATACATATAAACATAGACTGCAATCTGGAAGCACAGTATTTCTATCAGTGGTTACATCCCCATGCTTCTAGTTGCGGTTGGCTGGAGGCCACGTGGTTTCTAGCATCTGACACGGCAACACTGCCCCACCACGCTCAGCTGTCACACACAAAAATGTTATTGGTGTAATCGCGTCATGATACTAGTGATTTACATAACAACCCGTAACTCAAGAGTAGCAGTAGTAACAAAAAACTTAACGCCCAAAAAAAGATCGCAATTACGAGCGAACCGCATATAGCCACCACGAGGATGCATAACAGAAGAGATTTGAGGGATGACTATCAACTGTCACGCAGTAGAGCAGTCATGATCTTCAATGAGCTTTGCCAATTCCGTTCAACATCGAAAATAAAAACTCTCGAATGATGCGTTACTATTTTGTTAGCAATCAATGCACCACAATCAAAGTGAAATAAACGTGTCATTACATGGATCAGCTTTTCTGCTGTAAGAGAAGGTTGTTAAACCTTGAATTATGAGGTGATATGAAACACACAAACGCACGCACCCACCCACACACACATACACACACACACACACACACAACTATCAATTTTGGTGAAAATCCTGCCGACGAATTAGCCACTAGCGTTGTTCACAGGCAGGCAGACGTTTCACCTCGAACCAAGTTTTCGGTATCAAGGTCTCACAACACACCCATTGTGACATGTTTTATGAAATTCTATACTTCACAAAGGAACAAGAATTTTCCACATTTTTTGTATTAGGGATTCACCTAACGCAATATCGCCATTTTGCTGCAGCATTTCAGAATGTTTTCTATAGTACTAATATGCGAGAAAGTCAAAAAGAACAGAAATATTTTTTTGGAAATAAGTGCCATTCTGTGACAGAAACATGGTGATTGCTTCAAAGTTGAATGCGTGTCTGAGAACTTCAATGAGTATCCGATTTTAAGCATGGAGATGCGAGCGCGAAGACGCTACCCAGCAGCGATTCTCTGACTTGACTGCGACTGACGTGACTAGACTAAACAGCAGCCTCTACAGGCTGCTAGGTGATTAATAACGGAGGATTACTCCACGGTGCGCTCAATGCTCCTTAAGGAGTTAGGAGACGCGTTGCGCAACCAATTTTTTTAAAAAATAATCTTGAATCTATAAAATTATACTTTTTAACAGTGATAAGCACATTTGAGAGGTTATGAGGCCCGTTGAGAAGGACGTTCGCGAATTGAAAAGATTAATTTTATAAGGCAGGTATAACTATAACCTAATGTCATCTACCAATATACAAAAATTAAAGTTAAAAATATAACAGTTGATTGAATAGCAGTGTTGCCAGGTGGTCTTCAGAATTTCCCAATAGATAGCGCTACAAAAAACATCAAAAAGTAAAAAAAAAAACTACCAAATTCGAAAAATTATTATTTCATGTTTAAAGTACATGAGGAATTAGGGAAATTAAAGAAATACGATAAATAGTATTAATTGTATACGATATTTATATTTTATAGGAAACATTTGAATTATATAAATTATAACAATTTACATAATGTACATACACACACATTGTTTAAGTTTTGTTTTATGGAGTTTCACACTACGAGTTACGAAAGGTAAGACGTATCGTTGTCTCACTCATTGTAATTACCGGAAAAGAAATAATGACACCTCTTATTAAGAACTTCCCTTCAACAGTAATCGTTGTTACAATTACTTGTTTATTGGTGAGATTCGTTCCTTTTTATCAAATGTGTTACCCTCTTCTACCAATCTTTGTTTGTGACAAATAATCGCCAAATTTAATCGAGGCAATTTCTTAATATGATCTTGCACGTGTATAAGTGTTTTCACTACACTGTTATATATGAACAAATGTACCTGCAATGATCATAAGGGACTATTTTTGGATTTAGGAATATACTATAGATTTTAAAAAAAAGAAAATCTCAAATAAATTTGCTCCCTTAATCACCCACTAAAAACAAAAACCTTCATTTAATGGGAAACCCTCTCCCCTGGCAACACTGTTTAATAAGCCTCAGCGCTCACTGGTTGGGAAAGAAAATAAGAAGCGGGATTGGAATCTTTCATTTTGAGATGGACGAGTAAATTACAACGATCGAACGGAATTGGAACATTAGGGCACACTCTAGTCAACGAAATAATAATATATAAGAACATCAACAAAGCCATTTCCACTGCTCTAATGAGAAAACTAATTGAGTTTTCAATTTTGCTGCCACTAATAACTTATTTCCACATCAAAACTGTGCACCGCGCAAGTACTGAGCGCTATTCCAATTTTTGTCAAAATGGGATATTTTTAACATGTATGCCAATTTCATTGCTGTTCCTAGAATACTGCGAAGACAGACGCAGTCAGCACAATTCAGAGGGCAGAACTATTTTTAAACTGCTCTTCTGTTTAAGTAGATAAATGTGCTCTTTACCTCTAGGGTACAGAATTATCCTATGTATTTAACAAAACTGACAAGGGAATATTACTACATGAGCCCTAATTTCCATACGAGTACCTTAAATAAACACTTACTGACAAAGTGAAAGGTTTTCCAACTACTGTTGCTTTTCACCTGGAAATATACGGATCATTAAGAATGTCCAATAAACCGTTATTCGAACAGAACACAAGTAGAAAAAACTCAAGCAGAACGATAACTACTTAAGTTTCAGCCACCACGACAATGCACAAATGAAAACAGTGACCATGACCATGGTGCTACAAATTTAAATAAGACTAAGTAACTGATGCAATTTCATTAGTATGAAGTAAATGAACAGATTTATTTATTTCGAACATTCATGTAAAACTCCATTGATTAATTGCTCTACTTAATGCGGCACTTCCCACCTTGCGAGGTGTAACGTAAACAAGAGAAAAGCGACTTCCATTAAAATAACAATGTACCTGATCAAAGACCAGTGTTGCCAGGTAAGGAAATGTCAGAAATAGAATTATATTATCGATTATATAAGAGATATTTATATTTTACAGGAAACACCTACATTTATAATACATAAAAATATGTATAACAAGTATTACATAATGGACACATACAAAAAATGTGTAAGTTTTGTTGAAGGGAGTTTCACGCTAAGTTACATGTAAAAAATCAGAAATCGAAGCCATCTTGACAAGTAAGAAACTGTCACTCTCATGACCGAATAAGATATAACGATACCTCTTTATAAAAACTTTCCTTCAACAGAACAGTTGTTACCATTACTGATTTATTTCTGCGATTCGTCCTTTTTCATAAAATGTCTCTCTCCACCAATCTTTGGTTGCGACAAAAAAGCGCGTATTTTAAACGAGAGAATTCAAATTATCTTACACGCATGTAAGTGTTTTTTCAATCATATTTGATTAGTGTGGGCACATTTATTTTCGGTGGTTTAACATTTTGAAATTACTGAATCACATAATTTTAAACTTAAGTTTGTTTGTTTTTTACTCCTCAAAGTTTGTCCTGCGACGTTTTGGAGGCATGGATTTTTTTCCATCTTCAGGCTACAATGAACATAAGAGAAAATTGTGTGCTTTTGTTAATGTAAAAAAGTCACTAACGTTAATATATAAAAACAATACACATAACGGAAACAGTAGCACTCGATATAAAATAGTACATGAAGACTCACCATTTAGAACAACAAAAGGTAAGTAATACAATTTTAACTAAGTATACAGAGAAACAGAGAAACTCCATCAGCCAGTGCCTAAGCACGTTCAGCAGTCACAATTAGAGGATTCAAATTAACAAAATGGAATTAACAAAGGACTGAGGAAGTTGGGGGTAGTAGAGGGGGGATATGGGAGATGGTTTCAAATTACTGCTTTAACAGGAATTTGATTGAATGTGTTTTTACTACGCTTAGTTATTCTTGAATTAATATACCTGCAATAATAGCAAAGGGAACTATTTTTTTGTGATGCACAATATTTTCAAAAAATTAAACATTTAAAATCCAATGAAAACTCCTAAATAAATTTGCCTCTTAAAACACCCATAGACAAAAAATCCCTAAATTTAGGGGGGGACTCCTAACTCGCCAATTCTGCCCCTTAAGAATCTTTGGTTGAGATAAGTAACCGCGCATTTTTAAACGAGGTTTCAAATATTTTTACACGCCTATGTGTTTTACTAGGGTTAGTTGTTTGAATAAATATACATGCAATAACCATAGGGAACATTTTTGTGATTTTGTGACAAGATATCTTTTTTAATTAACATTTAAAAAACTATCAACCACCCCCAAAAAAATTTGCACCCTAAAACATTTAAAGACAAAAAAATCCCTAAATTTAGGGACAAAACCCCTAACCTGGCAACACTGCAACAGGCCGGCGCGAATTTGTCACTGCTGCTGCTATGATTTCGCCACCGCTGCGTCGTCGCTGCTTACGAACCTGCTTAGACCCGCAGTAGTCTAGATACTAGTCTGCAGCAGCGACTGTGATTGTGCAGTGATTTATTTCCCGCGAATTTGTCGCTGCGATTAAGCCGCGGCTCACCTTGGTTTTGTCACTTCACGACACTCTCGTTGCATTGAAAACTCGAAACAGAAAGACGAACCATTCGAAATAGTGTGGTAAGGCAGAGTTGTACGATGACACACGAAGAATAAATGAAAAAAGGATGATATCCACGGAAATCAGGTAAGGGATGAATGCAGTGAGAACAAAATTAGTTTATTATAATTGTATTAATATATACAAAAGATTTTATATGCATATTTCATTCAATATTTTACTGTGTCTAGTAATTACTAATATTTTTCCAATTGTGTCTAAAGGTTCTTCTGAGTGTGGTCTATTTTTATTTACCCCTGGTTCAGTATTTCATCGTAATTTTTAAAACTTATTAGATTTCTCCTACCAATTGGAATCGCAAATTGTTCATCAAGAGAGAAAGCCTCACGACGTATGATATTTTTAAAGTCTAATATCCCGATTTCTTTTAAAAAAACTCCCACGTCTCGTTTTGAAATAAAAATAAAATATTTTCTCGTCTTTTAACAGCCGATGCAACAATGTATGGACTTCCTACTCTTTCAGAAAAACTTTTCGAAAATCATTAAAATCTTCAGAAAATAAACTTTTTGGACAACCATTAAGAAAAGCGGCTCCTTCAAGGCATGCCTAGAATGCTAAAAGTGAGTCGATACTGAATTGTTCTGATAAATCTGTCAATGCAACAAAGAAAAGAAAATACTTTCGTCTGACCGGCAGAAACAAAAATATCAAAAAGTCAGTAAGGCTGTCTAAAACAGTGTATGACACACGGTAAAAGTGTTATTTTGCTCCATTGCGGCACTCGGCCCGTAGGCTCCACGACGCAACATTTCCTACTCGCAAAATAAAAGGTCACCTTTACAACTTGTATCATAAACAGCCACTTTCAATCAAGGAAAACACCCCTCGCATTTACTTATTCTCAAAGTAGAGACATTTGCCTCCTCTTCGACGATGGGTTTCAGACGGTCGCAATTGTTCACTACAGAATTTTAGTACAGTCGGTAAACATGTTTTACCTGGAAAAGAGGCATAACTTTTTCTTTGTGTCTGTTGTATTAGTTAACTCCCCAAGTGTTCGACCTCCCAGATCCTGTGCCAACTCCAAGAGGCCCCAAAAATCGGGATTTTCTCTTTCACCCTGCGTCCTGTAGAAAAATTGAAATCAGTTTAAAAAATAACATTTCCTACAATTTTTGTATCAAACATGTTTTTGAAATCAATTTATCGATCGAGTATCAGCTTTTCCATAAAAACTCATTTTATCATTTATCGACAATATGGGTAAAGACACGTTTGTGATATTAAAATAAACATATAACAAATATAATTATTATTACACTCATTACTTATCTTACCACTGTTGTTAACATTCCCTCACAAATGTACCTATTGCCGAAAATATTAGTATACAAAAAAATTAACGGATACATTTATGTGAGGATTGGTGTTCCATCTTAACTTATTTTTTCACCAAGTTTTTTCTAATATGCTAAAATAGTAATTTTTGACAGTGGAGAAAAAGGATATAATTAGGCATGCCGAGATTTCATATGTTAAAAAATTAGTTTTTAAATAAAAATTATTGAATTGAATTGAATTTGCCTTATTTTACGTGGCGAGACTCGGGCCATCAGGCCCGCTCTTCCGTCTGACCACGCAAATTTCGCTACGCTCCTTTCACCAAGTAGCAGAGAAAGGAGGTATTTCTTGGGCGAGAAACTGGCGATTTGAATTTAGCTCAGAGGCGTCATTTAGGCTTGAGGATCTTTTACATGCAAGTAAATCTACTAACGTGGGACAGCCCGCTTTACTTTCCCTCCGAAGGAAGGCGTACGAAGGATTTTTTCGCCCTCAAAAATCCGGCTTCCGGAATTATTATTCGCCGAGCGAAACCACATAGTTTTGACAACGTTGTGCTGGCAACAGTACAACCTTGTTGGTGTACCTGTACTGGACGTTTTCAAGTAATAGCTGAGGTTTTAGAAGCGTAGAAAATGCAGTGTTTCAATATTACGTAGCCGTTCCCAATAACGCGAGAATGTATGTGCTTTTTATAGCACTACTGTTTTTTGGTGAGGCCAGATAGAAAGTGTAAACGAGGAATTTCGGACAGAAAGATCCCCGATTTGACAGGGTGAGTATCGATGGCCGTCAAGGCATTGTTTAGTAATATATTAGTGATTAGTCTGAGAAGTTCGAAAACGGACATGTGGACCACGGGTAAGGAGAATAGTAAAGTATTTTAAATGAGATTTTTCGGAAAAAGTCGATAATATTCGTGATAACAATATATAACAATAGATAAATAGATAACAATAGAAAGTTTACTAGTTGAATTTAAGTGTGGACATAAGAGCTCCAGATGGAATGGGAACAGTCCCTGACGGCATTAACAACGCCAAGATTGCCGTACATTCTGCAAAAGGGAAGTTGAGGCAATAAGTGAGACTAATAAAATATAAGGTCAAGTTGTTTAAATATTACGTTAACATTAAGATTACGAAAGAATTATGCGCCTCGTTGGTAGGAATTTGATGGCCATCGATAGAAACAATAGAGAAATAAAAAGAACATTGAACAAAGTTAATTAAGAAGGAATTCGAAATGAATAAATCCCTAAATGTCATAAGTCATAAGCCAAATTTGTGATTGTTCAATTTATTAGTAACAAAGATTGCTTAACAATAAATAAATTGTTCACCACCACACTCGTATGAGCTGTATTTTCAGGCCCGCGAAGCAAAATAGAACCATGAGAAGCGCTCTGTAGTAACAAGTATTCTGACACCCAGAAAATTAAATTAAAACCAGAACTAGCCACTCCATTAATTATAATATGAGAGAAAGAAAGTTTTACAAATAGAAATCATTTTGATTCACTTCAATGGTAGGCCCAATACGTAGCTGTAAAGTACAGTAAATAGTTTAAATCTAAATTAATAATATTCTAAAAATTATATTTAAAAGAAGAAATAGTTGATTCACTTCAATATAACACTTTAAAGGAATGATGTACATTATTTATAGTGTTATGAAAATTGAAGTTTTTCATCAATTGTTATTCAATGTTTTCAACCGTCCTACCAGAAGAACATCAGGATAATATATGGTCATTTAATACTTAGAGGAAACAATGTACACCGTTGGAACTTTTGGACATTTTAGAAACAAACTATGATGAAATACCAAAAAGTGGTGTGGATGAAACATTACACACTGAAGAAGAAAAACAAAAGAAAGAAAGAAAGAAAAGAAAAAAAACAACGTTGGGATATACCAGATACACGATACTGTTCCAATTTCCTTGTGTTGTTGCTATAGCCACAAATTCTGTCACAGTTCAACCATTGCGTTCTGTAGAAACATTTTTTAAAGGAAAAAAATTGGCGTACCTGTACCTAAACTATTGTATTTATACAAAGCTCATATGTGGGATATAGATCGATATAATCAAAACGTTTCCCTATATAGTTGTTCCACAAGGAGAAAAAGGGGTACATTCCATAGACACTGCAGAGCAAAATACCTGGGATCTTTACGATCACAATGACGACTCAGTATATCTGACATTTCAAGGTCAAATTGCCACTGCAATACCAGAACATAATAAAAGAGTGACTACTAATGCAGGGTACCATAAGATTTTCGGTTTGATGAAAGGAAACGTGTTGGTGAATTACCAACCGCCGAGAAAAAACAAAACAAGTAACTGAAATGTCCCTTATAATATGTCTAAAATGTGATGAACCCTTTATATTTGTGGCTACAGTAGCTTAAAACATGTTTAAAAGATTCTCTTGTTTATTTATTGCACTTAATTGTGGTTGTAACCACAAAACTCACTTTTATTTGAAAATATCGATGTCCAAACAAGTTACATTTTACAAGTCTTTATAGTCACAAAAATTTATCTTATTGTCATGATATCCTTCTGGAAGGACGCTTGTAAATACTAACGATACAAACACAAAATTGTATTTAGTTTCATCCAAATGAGCTTACAGAATATTAATATAACGTAACTAAATTTCAAAGAAAAAAAAATGGGATTATCTGAGTTAACACTCAGAACGCCAATGTGCCATTTCTATCCCATCCCATTTTTCATTTGCTTATATAAATTAGACATTTTACAAGTTCACTAGAACGAATGAAAGAAGCCTACATTACATCAGTAACATATCCCTGTTTCAGTTGTTCATCCCAACTGGTTTTCATAATTTTTTCGCCATTTTTCCTTTGCGTTTAGGACAGTTCTAGCACATTTTAAGAGCATTCTCTTGATCATTTTTGCGATGTTTTAGGTCATCAAAATCCACCCTCTAGTTATAATATACCGACGATCTAAAAATTATAACGCTAAAAAACAACTTCTATAAAACTGATACATTAACAAAGTAAGACAACTCTACAAATGAAATGCCAAACGCAAGAGAAGGAGCAGGCCTTAGTAATCAGGGGGCCGGCACCACCGCATACCAATAACTTTTTTTATCTGGTCTGTTTTGGGGCTGTGGCCCGCTTAGTGATACATTTAGAAAAGAAATCTACTAAGCGGCATGACTTCGGTCCCGCGTTGAGTTAAGTTGGAACACGAACACACACACCCATAATTTGTTTGTACGTTAATATTCTCGACAATGAGTACATTTGAGAGGCAATGTTTACATCGACGGTAAGATAAATAATATTACATGGAATTATGACATTCTTTTTATACAGCTTATATCACCAACATGTATTTTTGAACAGATTTTAGATATGAAAAAATAGCGTTTTTTAGCCGTTGCTCGCTTGGTAATTGGTTTTTAAAAAATGTTTATACAAAAGTTGTAGAAAATTGTATCCTCTATAAAAGTGACTTGAAATGTTTTCTCCACAATAAGATTAAAGAGTTATAGGAAAGGAAAAAAAACTAAGAAAAAACTTGAGACAGAAAAGTTATGACCTTTTAAACCCCTTTTTTAAGTACGCGCCGACTGGACGCTGGAGGAAATGTAGGTCTATATAAATTTTGCGACATAATTCAAAACGTATTTTCCAATTGTACGATTGAATTAGATTTTATCGTAGATTACAGAAGAAAAATACCTGTACTATTAAAAGATACAGAAATATTTGCTATATTTAACTTTTTTTTTATTTTTTTAATTTAGTCATTACTAAAACGTTTATGTCAGAGGCGGATGCCTATGCATAAATCCGTCTCTACCAGTTCACTTAAGTTTTAAAAATATTATTTTGCGGCGATACGTCATTTTGTACAACGAAAAACAATTTTAGAAATAAAAATCAGGTGTAAAACGCGAAATGGAACAATCTATTTTCTCAGAAGAGGGGGTAGATTCGTCATCGAGGAGTTCGTTCCTGCTCTGATAAGAACCGAGATCACTTCCACTATTGACAACATTCACTGATTGTTGATAAATTGAAACAATACATAACCTCTGAGCTGCGCAGCTACCATCCAAAATATAATTTTTCTAAATGTTTCATTTGTGGAGGTAGGGGGGGGGGACAATGCCCGTGATACTTTCAAAATTTCCTCAAAAATGGCTGCAAATATTTTACTCGATTGGAGGAAAGTACACTTATGATTATGGTATATTTTCGAACATGTCATATCATGTCCAATATGAAAGCAAGAATTTTAGTTCACAATGCAATTTATCGAGGTGGCGCTCCAGCCCATATTTCGCAGAGCGTGGTGTGGTATTCGATCACGATTCACTGTAATAGAACCTGTAAAAAATCTTACACTGGCCTGACTGAAGGAAATTCTGGGAATACTGTGGCTTGAAAAACCTTTAACGCATCACAACTATTATAAACTTCGTAGCTGATCCACCTCGTATCTAACACGATTTAAGACGTGAGATATGACGCTTTATTCCGCAATAAAATGAAAAAAAAAAAAAAAAAAGTCTGAAGCTAAATGTTTTTATTTTTCATATACTACTTACGTAGGAACTACTTACCAGTACACTACTTACATTGTATAGTAGAGACTTTTATAAAGCTGTGACAAAAACTGCGTATTTTGGGCAGGAAATCTTTTATTGTGGGAAATAACGAAAATGCAGATAAATCTAGTTCCTATTTGCAGTAAATTACTACCTCTAAAACACGTGCAGTCAAAATTCTCGTTTCATGGGTCCTTTTGACACTGAAAAAGTTGTTTACGGCAAAACGCCTGTCTGTGGTCAGCGCCTAAACAGTTCAGGCGGTTTTCTCCAAAATTGTTATTCTTCGGTTGATCTGTTTGAACTCTAATGCATGCGAATTTGACACGGGCATTTTCATTTTGGGAGGTACTGTACATATAACCTTTATATCAAAATGTCTCAAACATATCTCCAAATTTGTTGTTACTTTTTCCTCCGTTAGAGCGAATGATTCATAAAAATGACATACGTCACTTTTCCACTATACTTTGAATTTTTAAAAATTGGGACGGCAAATTTCTTCTCATTTCATAAAAGGCACGCGTATATGAAGCCACAACTTAGTAAGCAACAGTTATTGCAGAAATATGGAATTCTTCAAACTGGAATTGTAGACACCCTGCGTGTCTGCTTCAGGGTTAAATAGTCCTTCAGACTTCCATCTTTGAAATGTGCACTATTCTTCTACTCAACGTATCTCGATAATTCAGGAGCAAACATTTAACATACGAAACTTCCACTTCACAATTTGCAAATAAAAATGGGAAAATGTGTCACAAATTTTACATTTTTTAACGCCCTGTTTAACTCTACGAAAGCCCATTAAAAGACCTCTCGCGTTTTTTGTTGGAAATATAATTCTAGGTAAAAACAGTAGAATTCAAATTTTGCCATGTGGACATGTCGCCTTTTGAATGTATGCTAAATTGGTGATCCTCCTCATCGATGTCTATACACCCCTGAATTGAGGCAGATGCGATTCCATCATCAACTTGCATTGGCTCGGCCGCCCCACGGCATATCTTGATGCGCTAGTTCGCATTGACTTTTTGCGTTTCCCGCGCTGTTTCAAGAGAAACACTTCCCAACACCATTTGACTTCACTTTTTGACTATCGAACGCCACTGACAAACGCTGGAGTTGACATATAGATATTGAGTTCCCCTAATTTTTAAGTTAAATCCTACCAATAAAATCCATCATAACTCTACATGCATTCGATTGCAATATAATGAGAATCGTAGCTTCACTGAGGCAAAATGTATAACATGCGGAGAAACCCCTGCAGCACGCAACACAAGTCGGGACTTCCCAACAGGGTCCAACTAGAGCCCCAGGAGAGATAGACAATGATGAGATAGATCAAGTTGGAACACTAACACACACATACACATCCATAATTTGTTCGAGATATGATCAAGATTTCATTGACGATAATTGGGTGACTATTTTTTATGTAAAGTTTCAAAACATTCAACAATAAATTACACATTTATATCTGTTCTGGAGTATCACATGATTCCCATGTATTAAAATCGACCTTTTTTGTAATTAAGATTATGAGATTTTGTTTTTCAAAACTTGTTTATTTTCATAAAATAAAAGGTAATAGTATAAAAATAGTAATCAAAGAACATTTTTTCAAATTTATGTTTATATTCTTTCTCTATTTGTTTTGTTATCTTTAAGTAATTTACGTGTGATTATTAGTGTTACAAAGATGTTACTAGTTGTATATTATATACAAATAGATAGGAATCCTCATGAATAATTCTTTAAAAAAGTGTCAATGGTACCATTTTTTGTTCTCTCCCTTTATATTTCGTACCACTAAACACAAAGTTCTATTAATTAAACAAAATGAATTATCACTTACCTCTTAAAATAATCTAACTGGATACCATCTTCAAAGATACCCAACATTTAAATAGATTAAAACCAATTAAAGGGGTTGTAAAATTCAAAATATTTCAATGTATTAGGGTGAAAAATTGGATTTATGTCCATCTAATAGTTATATTATAGTTAGGAAGTCCTTCAATGTATTTCTATTGTGCCAAATTCTTATTAAAATTCAATTCTTTGCACAAACTGTTCAATGAATTCAATGAATTACTAATTCTCTTTATATTCCTTTCGGTTCCTATTTCTCCTCTTGTTCATTTTTTGAAGATATTGATGAGATGGAACGTGTGAGATTAAAGAATCTTTCTATATTTAGCACATTGGCTTTTCAGAACTTAAGTTAATTCTCCATTGTTATATCTAAATCTTACCTATCTAGTTGTTAGGGCAGGTTTGTTATAAAATAAAAATAAGCCAAATTTAATGAATGAAGTACTTGGAAAAGTCTGCACAGTAAATTAGTAAAAGCAAGAGAGACTCTTCAATAGAAGCAAAAGTAAATACAACTAATGAGAAATTATTTAGTTGCTAAGAACACTCACTACCACATTCAAAAAATGAAATGTTTTATGGCAGGTGCTGGAGTTGCACCTTGCATGCAAGGCAAAAACCTGTGCCTCTCAGTAACTTTTATATTATTTTTCATGTACAATCAAGTGAATAAGAGCACATCACTACTTTTGCCACAACTCTTTTCTCTGCACATTAAATGGGCTGAATACATTTGGACCTTCACAAGTTTATTCATCACTTTCCAATGCACTACTTTCTCACTATTCGAAGAACTACTTCATTTGCTGTTATTGCCTAAAGGCATTAAGCTGAGACAGGCATTTTGATAGTAAAATAACATCCCGCCCAAAAAAATTAGTTTAAACTTCCCAAGTATCTGTGGTGAGTGTTTTTTCTTTCTTTCTTTTTCTCCCTTTCTTCATTTTCTTTTCTTTTTCCTCTAATTTACAATCTAATCATTTATATTTTTCCTTTATATGTAGGCTTTTCCTTTTTTTTTTATTTCCCCTCCTCCCTCCCATAAATCTGCATACACTCTTCATACTGTGCCTCTGAATTCCACTCATCTCTAATTGAACATTATTGTTATTAGCCAATTATTGGCTTCCGAGGGGGAAGAAAGAATTATCAGTTATGTAATACTTATCATATACTAACATTTATCACATATACTTACATTTCCTAATTATATATGGTTCTTGAAAATGATAATATATAATATATTTTCCTTCATTACACTTCAAGAACTTCTAAAGTGTGACTAATTCCCTCAAATTCCCTATGTACCTCCACTAATGTTTTCTGCAACTTGGTTTAAATTGCCTCTGAGCTAAATTCAAATCGCCTGTTTCTCGCCCAAGAAATACCTCCTTTCTCCGCTAATTGGTGAAAGGAGCGTAGCGAAATTTGCGTGGTCAGACGGAAGAGCGGGCCTCATGGCCCGGGTCTCGCCACGTAAAATAAGGCCTTAATTCAATTCAATTATGATCAGGGGCCAGGTTTTCATAATTCCTTCACACATTAGAGACTGTGCCTTAATTTGCATATTCTTGATATAATAATATATTGATTTTGCATAATCTTTAATTGAACCATTAGGACAAAAACAGTCTGTTTGAGTATTTGTAAATCATTTTTGTCAGAGAATATTGGTCTATGTAGTCTTCTGTTGCTTGCAGAAATTTTGTATTTCAAACTACTCACCAGAGACACTGCTAGATCAGTTCTTAAGAAACAAAAATTGGTACATATCAGTTGGAACAAGCCTATGTCATTAGTCATCTATAGTGCACATTCGTATCCACAAAGAAATTTGCCCTTTAAAAGTTCCGTGAAGTGCAGTGTATTTCTGGAAATTTCTAAATTTTCTGATGATCACTAGCCACCAATGAGGTTCATTCAATCTCAAAAAATAAGACAAAAGGATTTGTCAAAGATTCTCTCTTACATAAACACCAAGTATCCTGAGTTTTATCAAGTATTACCAGAGCAGTGATTTTCATTGTTTAACAGCTGGATTTTATGACAATTTAGAGCATTCTTTTCTTAACTAATTCATTATCGTATTTGTTGGTTTCTTTTTATTTGTTTCATTCATTAAACATTGATGATATGCAATGATATATTTCTCGATTATACTACATAGAAATAAAATACTCTATATACTTAATGCCATCTATATGATTTGTAATTAAATCTAATAGTTATGATCATAAATGAAACATATCCATGATTATGCTACCAGTCTAGTACTATTCAAGAGAGGAAATAGCACTCTCACGTAGCATTTCTGCTTGTAAATGTAAAATTCATAAATTATAACAAACAACAGCCCAACGATTCAATTGCTCAATACTGTTTACCTTTTGTAACATGATTTGACAGTTTAAAAAAATTTCTATTCTCTTTTAGTCCACTCTTCCTTTCTTAGAATTTGAAAAATCACCTATTAACAATAACTTATGAATAAGATTGAGGTGCATAAAGTCAATGTAAAACAATTACCCAAATACTGCATTCTAAAAGTATTTTGTTTGCTGGTGGTGACAGTTTTACAAGTGTGAACTTTCAACAGTTTGGTTATCCAAAAACATTTTTAAGTCCAGTATAAACATTTACTTTTTTATTAACGATTTTAATTCAGTTATTCTAAAGGTACCTTTCTAGGCCATTTTTAAATTACTGGTTTTCAGAAACTTGTATGAAGGTCTCTATGGTAGTCTTGAGAATGACATATGATGGTATCTCTCGAAGGTAATTATGGTATCATTATATGAACAGTATAAACATTCCACACTTGTTTTAAGAGTGAAAACATCATACTGGAACCTAATTTCAAACACTTCTCACAACCAGTGCTTTGGAGTCAGGGTATTCTTTATAAATGTAGAAGAACGTTGAAAAGGGTCTCAGTTTGGATATAAAGTGCTAGTAGCCTATTATTTTAATAGGTGGTATGAAAGTTGTTTGAAACTGCTTCATAAAATGGTTTCGTGTGATGAGTGTAACAACACAGATACTTGGATTTTGCACATTGAGAGTAATAGGAAGTTAGGGTTAATTTTCACAAATAATTCATTTTCATTAGATATCATTTAAAGATGACCAGAATATTAATTCTCAACAGAATCAGAATATAAAAATCTTTGGTACCAAGGCCCTGAAGTTTAACAGACAACCTACAATCAATAAATATCAAGGAACCTGAGCTGTTCAATTCATGTTTCGCATTTCAACTAAAATTGCTGTATATCAACTTTTAATGCAAGAAAAGTCTGTGTACATAACAATTTTGAAATTTTGAAGTGTACTTTGCTTGTATTCTAGCAAAATAAATAATTTTCATGTAAACACACACCAACTGACAGAATGACAAAAACAACTTTAATTGTACTTAAACCACTTAACTTTAATTGTAATCTTCAGACTATCTGAAAATGGGGACAAATCATCTTTTAAATATTGTAATGTCTTCATTTAAATAAACAAATTTAATCAATAAATGGATGAATGTAGTTCCAGTAGTAGAGTTAGTTTTACACTTTCAATGTGGATACATTTTCAATTAGAAAATATAAATAATGCAATTCATTAATTATTTTATTGAGTTTTCATTAAATTATTTAAGTTCACACAAAATTTTAGAATTCAATATTGCATTTTATTGAAGATGTTATGTACCTCAAACAATTTATAAATTGAAAATTCACCACAGATTTAAACAGTACTTCAAAAGGAGTGAAAATATCTGATTAATTATTCAAGAACACATTCTTTTGAAATGAATATTCAATATTTAGTAAAGTCATTCTGGATAATGTGTAATCATAGACTTTGATGATAATAGAAATGTTATGTGAATACTGAGATAGACAAGATGGCTCCCCCCACTAGCAACATAACCTCACTTTCTGATAATGTTCATTCCATTGTGTCTGGAATTTCACCAATTTTTTCACTTGAAGCAAAATTCTATCAACCCATTCCAAAATACACAACTGACATTCTCAAATGGAGACAAAAAAATCATGAAATTGTTCATATATAAGGGAATATATATGAAGTAAAAATATAAAACAAAGTCTTCTTATGTGAAGTAGCTGATATTGATAGTGGAGTGAAGAAATAAATGTTGGCAACTTTTGCAAAATAAAAATCAATCAAATCTTGTGTGCTCTCTCCATATATCCATTTTCCTCATGCTTGTTTCCTAACATCTCTCATAACAATGATAAGTAATGCTACTAACTTTACTGGCAAATCACCTTTCCAATGCAGAACTCTTTGCAATTCCTCACTTTCAAACAAATTATGAAGTATGCTACTTTTGTTATAATATTGGAACACTGCACACAACTATTTTAATTTTCTTGAGCAACTATCATCACACTGCAAAACGTTTCTTACATTGATGTTTCACCTAATATCAAATCGGAGGTGTTCAATCATAATTTCAAGTACACACACAAGCTGGAAGATATAATGAAGAATAGTTTGTCATTTTGAAAATAAACTTTTGTCCCATCTTTATTCTAATTTTTTCTCCCCTTTTATATATCATTTGTCAGTTTCACTGAAATTTCAAACGTTAGTTTCAGTATCAAAGAGACAAGTTTATTTCCCAATTGTCAACACAACCTTATTTCACAACATTAACACATAAAACTGTCTTACAAAATGTAATTATAAAAATGAACTTAATGTTGTTAATTTAAAAAATATATTAATTCTATCAAATGTTAACCAACCACATTGTACAATAAATATCTCCATAACATTATAACCCTTTCTAGGGTAACATTTAAAATCACAGTAAATAGAAAATTAATTTTAAGAAGAAAACAGAATTCCTAAGAAAACATCACAACTAATGAAAAGATAAGTTAAAGGTTACATACCAAATCAGCGCCATACTGAAGGAGGAGGTCAGCAACATCAGTATGGCCATTCTCACAAGCGTATGTCAGAGCTGTGTCACCAGTTTGGGTCTGAGCGTGTACGTCTGCAGAGGCTTCTAGCAAATACCTAAAAGCAAAAGAATTTATTTTCACACTGCTATGTACATTTCAACAATTTCAATTATTTTAGTATTAGTTATTTAAGTTAAAAACAATTCTATATTATTTGAGTTTGTATAAACTAATGCAAGGCATTTTTTTCAGACTAAAGTGTATAAAGAAAAAACAACAACACTGACAAGCATTCAGCACTTGTTAGCAGATCTAATTTTAATAACAAAAGCAATGCTCACTTCACTAGCTCCAAGTGGCCCTCCTGTGCTGCTTCCATGAGGGGAGTCGAGGCTCCTAGCTCAATGTCTGCTCCAGCCTTGATGAGAAAATCAGCTACATCAGTAAAGCCCCCACAGCATGCCAACGTCAGGGCTGTCTCCTGCGTTTCCTCCGTTTGAGCATTGATGTTCGCTCCTGAGTACACACCAAAAACAACATAGCAATATTAAAACTTATCCTGAGAAAATGATTTAAGATCTACTGAAACTTTAACAGCAAGGCGTAATAAATTCCCAGAAATCATTTTCTTGAAATATACTGATGATTGCTTTTCAACATTTACCTTGACTCAGCAACAATGCAACCATTTCCTCATGGCCTTCACGAGCAGCTTCCATAAGTGGTGTGTAGCCCTCATCATTTACTTCCTCTATGTTAGCACCTCGCTCTATAAGCAGCATGGCCAGATCAACATGACCCCCACAGGCTGCAAGCGTGAGAGGAGACTCAAAGCTGTCTGTGGGCATGTTCACCTGGAACAATAACAATTTTTTACGCATTTCTTAAAATTCCTACAATATTCCTTGGATATTAAAGTAAACATCACCAAATAGAAAAATTATTCTTTAAATAGACTCTACTAATTCTTTTGTGCTACCTGCCTGCCAAAAAAAAAAACTTTGAATCCGAGAAGAACTGAAAAATAATTTGCAAATTAAGTCAATTAAAAATAGAAATGGGCAGTTTCCATAAGAAATCTGAAATTGTAAAACATACCTGAGCCCCAGAGTCCAACAATAATCGGGCAACCTCCACATGTCCATCCATGGAAGCCTCCATCAAAGCAGTGTGCATTTCATCCGTTTTGTGTTCCTAAAAAACAAAAAGTACTAAAGTTATAACAATATCACCTTCTTTGCTGCTGCTACACCCATCAAATTACCGGCAAAACATATACCTGATCTGCTCCAGCTTCCAGAAGGTACCGAACCATATCCAGGTGCCCTTTGTAACAGGCCAAGGTGAGTGCAGATTCTTTGAATTCATTGGAATGGGTGTTAATTCCAGCACCATGTTCCAACAGGATCTGAAGTCATGTAACACAAGAATGACAGCCTAACCAATATTTCACCAGCAATAAATTTCAGGTGAAAATATAATCACATTCACATAAATCTAGTTTATGTTATGACAATTTGGAATTGGACAAAATTAAAACGATGATAAACTTTAACAAATAAAATTAATTATATACCACCTTAAAAGCCAACTTCTTGAAACTCAAGAGAATCGAGCATTAAATATTTTAATTTCCAAAAGATCAATATATTAATCAAATACTATTGTCATAACATGTGAAAAATCACTTTTTTTTTTGCTATATAATATAGTAAATATTACAATACATAAGCAGATTCATACAAATTTGCCTACACATTCCATTATGTGACATAATTGTGATGACTGTCAATTATATTCCGACATGTATTTCAACAATACCTTAGCAACTCCCACATGCCCTGCACTAGCAGCCTCCATTAAAGGGGTGTGGCCATTTTCATTATGATCTTCCACATTTGCACCTGCCTCCAGTAAGGTCTTCACTACATCTTCATGGCCACCCGCACAAGCATACATGAGAGGGGTGTTGCCTAGAAATATTTAAATATAATGCCATGCACAATTTACACACATATGAAGGGAACCCCTGTCTCAAAAGCATAAAACATAACATACAAAGAAATAACGTTTTCATCTTTCTTTATAAGAAGAGTACTTAATGTGAAAGATTTGCAATTTAGTATGAGACTAAGTTGATAAGTATAGATAAAAATTCTTGGAAGCAACAAATAAGTGTTGTAACCAAATTGTGCATTTGTAGCCACAGAACCATTATCTTATGAGAGAAACTTTTAAAGAAAGGGTTACAATAGTGAAACTCACCATAAGAAGACTGAGCATTTAACTCACCAGAAGACGACTGAGCATTCACATCAGCACCATGGGCAATTAGGAGGCGAACTATGTCCACATGACCAGCAGAGGCTGCCTCCATAAGTGGAGTACAGTCACCTTTGATACCTCGGTCTTCCACATTTGCATGCATGGCTAGCAACACCTACAAATTCATCGCAAGTGTCACAAACAATTCATTACAGCTCTTTCACTTGCAGCATAGTTAAGCAAGGTATACTTTTAACATTCTTTTTAAAAAAACAAGTAGCCGTCTGTAGTACAAACCCCGGAAACAAAATTGGAAACAAATATCTAACTAAATATCCATAAAATACACTAAACTGAAAATCCAGGTGACCATCCTGCTTACCTGGGCTAACTCGTAGTACCCTGCTGAGCAGGCCAGGGAAAGAAGGCTCTCCCCCTCCTCCGTTGTTTCGTGCACGCTTCTTCCCTCTGTGAGTAGTTTGCGAACTGTCCCTACGTCTCCGTCTGTGCACGCCTCAACCAATGATCTGTAAGAAAGAAAACTTTCAATGAATAATGTGATTAGAAGTTCAGCAGCCAGCTTGTTTAGACCATTTTTTTTTTTCTTTGTATAGCAATTGCAGGTTATTAACATTGTAAATTATTACTTTCACCTAAGAGCTGCTCACTAAGTGCTTCTATAAGAACTTGAAAACAAGGTTCAAGGGAGCAATGCCTTCGTTTTTTAAATTGATGTTTAATTAAAATGGTATTTCTTTGAAAACAAAGCATCAACAAACAAAACAAGAAGAAGAGGTTTATTTCTTCTACAAATAAAAAAACTTAAGTGCTTCTTAACACAATGCTTTTAAACAATACCTACAATTTTTAGGCAGAATGAAACTGATCAGAATGCAGCATATTTTACATATTAAGCAAATAAAATATAGTTTTAAAGTTCAATTCTTGCCTTATTTCTCATACATTCGTAAATTTTATGACAAACTACAGAATTTAAGAAAACTATTTAACATTCTTTTACTTATAATACAGCCAACACATTATTATTTATACATTCAATAAATAGCAAAATCCATAATAACAAAGTTTGTGTCATAACGTTCCCAATGATGCAAAAGCATTATAAGAAATTGGCTTCAAAAAAAAGGACTACAGAATTGCAAGAAATTGCTCATGGCATCATAATTGTTCACAAAATTTTTCCATCAGGATAAGAATTCTCAGTGAATAGTAAGAAAAATATTCTTGAAATTATCAAGTTTTATTATATTTAGTACCTGACTGACCAAAAATGTTTCGTTTCTTAGTCACCTTTTCTAACTCAGTTCACTGAGAAACAAACAAATCAATAATCAGCACCACAAAATTTTAATTACCGAGTTTCAGGTTGAGGCCGCGGATTTTCACTTCGCATGCGAGTGAGGGCAGCAGCAGCCTCATCTAACGCACAGGAAACACTGGATGTTAATCGTCTCAACACCTCAGGGTCAGCAAGATGCTTCCCGTCACCTGTCGAGAGCTTCCCAATACCTACAGAAATAGAGAAAAATTATATGTTGGAAGAGAGCCCAAGGGCAAAACGAACTTCTCCTGGATTCTTCTGGATGCATCCAATCCTGTCTATTGATGAGAACTGCAGCTGTCAGAAAAATAGAACTAACAAATCAAATATTTAATTACTCCCTGCAACCATTAACTTACATGCATCATTTTCAAGTATAAAATGATTTATATATAGCATTTTAGTTTTCTTGTTTAGCATTTCCAGATCTGATTTTAATGCAACAGAACATGATAGCTTCTTTCCTATTGGAAGTGCATTAAAATTTCTTAAACATATTTATGAACTATGAATTTTAATTACCTAAACTATTGTAATTTGAATATTACTCATATAATCACCCAGCTATCAAGTAACACAATTAATATTTTGAACAAGAGTATTGTAAAAGATGCAACATCTACTGAATTTGATTTCTAAAGCAGCACATTCTCCAAGAGAAAATGGTTATTGATTACTTAGGATCATTAGAAAAAAAATTAAATCAGAATAATTCAGTCTCTTGAACTAGCAGTTTGTTTCACAGATAAAAAGCCCATCGTGAAGAATGGACAAGAAAGCATTTTTTGGGTTAATTTACTACAATGGAACTTTCCAAGAAACCATAAAATAGAATAATCCTTACTGCCCTCTTCATTCAAGACCCTCATTACATACAAAAAAGGAAGTTAACTTACAACACAATCTTTAAAGGGAGTCTGTGATCAGTTCCCCACAATTGTGTTTTCAAATAACACATTAGTTATCCCGCTCAAATGTGCATGTACTCATACATACACACCCCCAAATGTATGCATGTACCTGCTGCCTCCAAGAGAGCTTCCAGCCGGGCCTGCGTCTCAGGATCAACCGAGTGGTCAGTGTCCTCTGGAGAGAGCAGGAACTTGGATGTTTCCAGGCGCGACTCCTCGTCCAACTCAGCCTGGTCAATCACAAAGGATTCAACCTGTGAATGTAAATTCTGTTACTCCCCCCACTCTGATAAAACCTGAATATCCAAATTCTTTCCACTTGCTTCTTAAGATTAGGGAACAAAAGAACTTTTCTTCAACTGAACTTCAAATGCATGTGGTTGACACTAGTGATCTAAGAAATTCATGAACACCAATAGCAGGCTCTATTGGAATGAAAGTAATTGAAGGCAACCATTGCCAATGCAAAGTAAAGTTTCCACAAGAAATTATACCTATTCCAACTAAAAATATCTCTGCATTACAAAACAAGATGTTGACTGTCATGTATTACCATTAAATTAATCCTTCAAATTGTGTGCAATCTTTACAAGTATCATACAACATTAAAAATTAAAAGCTTGAATTGAAGAACAATAATCTATTTTCAGTACCCAAGACATTCCTAATAATATATACTTTACCACTTCTTTGTAGTCATTTTACTCTAAAAAGTTTACAAATGTACAAACACACTGACACTTCTTTAATATTTCAATACATTATTAATCACAAAGAACAAGAAAACAGCATGTTTTATAAGAATTTCATCACAGTACAAAAATAAATTCAATTCAATTTGAAGAAAGTAATTGAAATATAAATATTTTGTTTACAGCATTTTTCTTTAAAACTTTTGTTTCTTTCAAATATAAGCAATGTTTACCTCAGCAGAACATTCAACAATATCACTTTAATTACTGATTACCTTACTTAAGTTTTTTATGTGCATGTTTTAACCCAAGATTAAAACAGATTAGTAGTCATGAATTTTAAAGGTTACAAGAAAACTCTATTGGCTGAAAAATGATATTGGCTAAGAATGCTCAGTTTACAACCCAGATTTCCATCCGCAGTTTGTGACCCTATCAATAAATTACAGTAAACGTATCGCATTAATTCATTCTAAAGATTGAAAATAATGTGTCTGACATTTTCTTCTGAACTCTGTTAATGAAGTTAAGAGTTCATTAATCTGAGTCAATACATCCTTCATATGCTTGATGGAATGGAATTGCATGGCTCAGTTTTACACTAATTCACAAACCCATACTAGCAGGGAAATTCAATCTACAAGTGTTTTCAAATGTCATAAAGGTAACACTTCACTAAATCCCTCACCTATCTTGGCAGAGGGAATTACCATATGCACATTATAAATGAATCCATCAAAATCAACAATATATCACTGTTGTCTAACATTTACTATCTTACATGAAGACTAAAATAATCAAAAGAATAGTTACAACACAATGAATTGCACATTGTTTCTGAATAGGAACTAACCATTTCTGAGATTAAGTTTCGAGTTTCTGCTAATCAACAACTAAACATCTTTGCAGCATCCATGGAAAACAAAATATGAGAGTGTAACCAGGGTATGTACAGTGGAAAGGAAACATGATTCATCCATTCTCTGTTATACATCAAACAAAGAACAAACAAAAACATTTCTAATATGTGGGATTATTCTTGCATGAAACTACACTCAAACTTGATATAAATACAATAGTAAACAAAATCTCACTACTAATCAAAGATGTTTAAGTAGAAAAAAAGAAAATGAATCAATACTGTCATTGTCAATCTCAAATGACGATATTTTTCTCGCTTTTAGAACTCAACACGTCACGAATTAAGCAATTATTTTCTCCCAATATTGTAAAAGATTTCTATTGTAATTTAATGGAAAGATTCAGATTTTAATGAAACATTTTGCAGACGTATGTACAACCTATTTTACAGTAAAACAATTAAATGAATAGATTTCTCGTCAGGTAATGTTCCAATGACATAAACTGTCACTATTAAATAGCCTATTTGCAAAAAAAAGTACTCTTAGTGGAAAAAGATCTATGTACAAAATGATTCGCTTATAGAACAAAATTATTTACAAAGCATGACACTTTCCTCCATGATTAGTAAGTGTATCACTCAGGGGATGTGCATTATTAATTTCGAGCTATGTTATAAATTGGCAAAAAAGAACATTCAAGAAGTCAGCCAATTCAATAGTTGGCACTTTTACTCCGTCCAACACACTAACCACGACCATGGCTCCGTCATACGTATTTCACGCGCACTATGACATCATTACCGTAAAATAATATATAATGGCAAATCACGATTATTTTGGGGCGAGTGGTTATTATTTTTAATGCTGCTTATATCTCAAAACCGTCAGCACGTCTACATTGTCTCTTGGACATTACTATGCCACAAGATGTCTCTCGGCGAAGTTCATTGAAACCTTGGTTTCGTAAAGGCCACCAGAATTCTCACATATTATAAAAGTTGTGCTCTTATTACCTCAGAAACGTCGTCCTCCTCACTTTCTGATGAATCGGTCATAAATCTTGGTTGCAGCTCCGAATAGGTCTCTGTTTCAGACTTGGTCGGGCTTGAGTTGGAAGATATGGGAGTCGACGATTTCCCTATATCGTGGTGAACATTCACTTTTTCAAGTTTTTGATTATCTGAAGAGGATCCTTGTGCTACATTCTGCATTTTTACCTTTACTAGTTTCTAAACGACATCAAACAGCGCTGTTAAACTTAGAGAATACACAACATACACTATTTCTTGACAATATTTCTATTACAATTACCGTCATTCACGCAAGTTAATACCCGCCATGTCTACTATGGAGAGGTTCCCGGATGCTTGAACTACGCAGAGGACAGCTGCCATCTTTTGGCAAATGAGTGAACTAAGTTCTCGAGCGAGCGTGAATGGACTTGACATCTGCAGACGAAAATGTGAACCTCGCATTTCCTGTATGTTTTTGCTAGAAAAATCTGCGCTCAGTCTCATTTTCCTTCCTCTGTGGAGAATTGTGAAAAAAAATACGAGCCTTCGTGGAAATCGCGTCAATTCTATATTCTGAAAACAAATATATTTTTCAAACTCATAATAGTGAGGATCAGGAAGTACCAGTGCACGAGAACAATTATTTCTGGGTGACATATCCTCAGAATATTTTATTCGATTTCTATGTTACAACATTCATTCGTAGTCATTGCTCATGGTTTTCCTTGTTCGTGTAATATTGAGCACTTTTTATACTGATACATCCATAAAGTTGTGAGATTAATAAAATGGTGCAAGAAAAATGTGACATTTACCGTCAATTTTCTAAAGCATTAAATTTGTTTCACAACAGTGAACTTGAATAAAATACTTAATTTCATATAATCAATTACTCACTTGACAATTGTTTCAATTCAAGTACATCTACGATTCGAAAATTTTATTTTTGACTGTAATGTAAATTAAACGACTGATAAATAATTTTCTTATTTCTGCTGTTTGACTATTCCTGTCTTCTGTCGTTATATGTTAACAAATATTAAGATTGTTAACGGTGAACAGAACGGGAAATGTTGAGTGGATCGATGAGCAGACCTCATAAAAAAATAAAATGCGAAGAAGGCAGATTCGACTTCTGGCAAAATGCACGAAATGGCCTCCGCCAATGCCTTCCAAAGCAGGACTAGCATTGCAAGGATCGCGACGACGGCCAGTTCCTACTCGGGGTAGGGAAAATTCCCACGCCCAGACACCAATCACAAAAGCACGTCATCTGCCCAGTACCGCCGTGGAGCGCGGCTTTCTTTTCTTCGCGGCGCGGGGCGGCGCACGAGAGCGTCTTGCTTTTCGTGATGTCGGGGGCGAGGGCGGGGGCGGGGCCGGCCCCTCCCGCGAGCGGGCAGCGACCGGGCGCGCGCCGGCGCGGCGCCGCCGCAGTGTCACGCAGCGTTATGGCACGGGACAGGTGGGTGTGCCAGAGCGCCCGCGCGCGCCACTCAATATCGCCCGGCGTCACTGCACACACGACCCTTCCGCCACCGGCGGGCTTCGAGCGCCGCTCCGCAAAAACCGCTAGCCCAGGCACGCCGCTGCACTCGCCCGTTTCCGATACCGCTCTAATCTACGCGCCCGTAAAAGAATCGTACGGCCTGCTTGCGAGGCAACGTAGCGATCGTTCGTTGGCGCGTCCGTATTGCCCGCGCCGACGAGTACCGAAAAAAATGTAGTGCAGACGTCAGTACCAGCGCGTCGAAAGCCTTTCGATCGATAGCCGCAGCGCGCCGCCGCTGTGAGGAAGGGAGGGGCGGCGCAGTGCGGAGAGGCGAGGCGCACCCCGCCCCGCCTCGGCCCCGCGTGTCATGCTCTCGCTCTGCGGCCGGGCGGGGCGGACGCCAGTCCTCATCGTCAGCAGGTGCCCCATGCCAATTCCCTCGCCCGCCTTATCACTGCCGGGGTCCACAGCGTGCGCTTACGAGACGGCAGGGATGCGCGCAGATGTGGGTCAAGGAAGTGGAACAGTCCACGCCAATCGCGCGTTCAATACTTTTCGCGCTGCACTCTTCGTGCTCATTGGGTTTGTCCGAGAGGGGTTCGTTGCTCTTGCGACGGAGGTCCAGAGATAGGATAAGGCTGTTGGGCATCACGAAAAAATATCTCTAATGACAGGGCTTATTGCGATCCGGATATCACCGGACGAAAAACGAAGAGGTTTGAGATTATTCTGGGCGTTTGTCCCCTCCCGTACCCAGAAAATTCGCAATGCATAAATCACACTTTTTCTTTAGGTCCAATGTACCTCCAAAACACAATTCCGCTAAAGTTTCATTTCAATCATGAACGTGTTGAATTTTGAATCTGTCAGGATCATATCATCCCATCTTTATCTCGCTTACTCGTATGTGAAATCCTCGTTCTTTACACTTTCGGCATATGGTCTTTGCGAAAATCTACAAACGCTTTTAGTCGAACGTACGCCCAATTAAACGGAACATTTATGACATAACAATTAAGTACAATTTAGTATAACAGAATGAAACTAACGGCGTTATCAATTCTAATTTATGTGTCTTTATTGATTGTATACCTCAAAATGGGCTGCAGATCCTTTGCGACAAGTAAATTGAAATAATGTTTTCGAAACTGCAACTCATCAGCAGGTACATTCGATGTATTTTATTAGTCGTCGCAAACAACAAAAAACAGAACCTTTCGCAAAGAACAATGCCGTGAACCAAATTATACCGCCAATACGTTTTTATGCACCGGTTCTCAATAAATATCAGCCCCGCTAACAGACAGTGCACCGCCTTCTTCGCAGCCATGATCACTAAATTCAATCCACTCTGTGGTGTTATTATATGTATGGGAAAATGGATTATGAACCACTACGAAAAGGTCACAAGCTGATTAAAAAATATTCAACAATCAGAAAAAATTAAAATAATAAAAGGACAAGGAATATTTATTTTCTGAAAACGTACCATAACTTTCATAATTCAATAAAAATGTATAAGTTTTTCTCACCAAAGAACCGCACAACTTCCTCTAAATCTGTTATCTTTTAAGATGGACCAGCATCCCAAAACATTAATGGGATCTTCCAAACTAGTGGGAGGAAACTATCCTTCTCTCGGCACCGCCCTTGGGCTCAGCTCCTCTGCTCGAAGGGTCGCGGATTCCCTTTTTCCAACGAAAATTAATGCCGTTTTATGATATTTTGGTATGAGAAGGATCTAGTGCTGAGGGTACGTATAGTGTAAAATACTGTCGAGGTTATATATGTTGGAGTAGGAGGGCACTGATTGAGGACCGCTGATGTTAAGAGGGCATCCGATTCTCTCGAAAATAAGCCTTTGCAAAAATAAAAACCGAACGTTACGTAACGAGAATGACTTCAGAAGTATCTCAGGATAATTATCCTGTAAAAAAAAGTATCTTATAATATATTAAAATTTTCAATAAAAATAAAACTTTTATTTTTAGCTCATAGTTACAGCCTGTGAAAGGAACTATAGTATGATAGTGTACCTCGGAGAAGTACACAAATTGCTTGCCTTCATTGTCCTCTGATCTTAAATTCGCGGGCGGATCGTACTCCCTAGAGTTTGATATCTCCTGCCCGAAAAGCAGGATGCGTACTAATTGAATCCACGTCTAGATGGATTTATGTTTAAAACGCTGAAATATACAAATCAAGGCTGTATGAAAAGAAAACTTTCCTCAAAACATTCTCAGTATTTATTCCTACTGTGCTGCCTAAGCGAAGGTCTTGGTTTCACTCAATTCATTGATGTTAAAAGACAAAATTACCCATTCGCAACCTGGAATGTGACGACTTAAAAAAATGTTCCTTAAGCAGAAACAACACAACCGACTTAACTACAACTTACAACACAATTCTAACAAAATTAATATTAATTAAAAACATGGAAAAAATGTGTTCGGTTCGCAGCAGTAGTTCACTGTGAATATACAAAAAGGGGCACATATTACCAATTCAATTCTCTCCTTATTGGTCATCGATGGTTTCAAAAAATTAAATTAAATTGAAGATGAGATACTACTGCCTAGATGTGCACTTTGCACGAAAAATTCGCCGCCTGACCTATTTCCAATGAAAGGTTCTTCAGCAAAACATTTGCCTTCAAGCAAGAGAAGCAAAACAGAAGCACAACCCGTTGACGTGTTATTCTCGAGCGCGCTGAAACGTAAAATATGCCCAACATAACACTTTCAAATGTTAATATATTTTTTATTTCAATCTATGAGGCCATCAGATGTTGGCGTTGGTCGCAATAATAAAATCCTCCTACCACATCTCGTCGATTTGTAGTGTAATAGATTGCACAAGACATACACAATTACAGACCACAAGAGATGACCTAACACTTTTTGAGAGTTGAGCTTCCAATGATGGACATTGATTTATTTCAGCAAACAATACTATTAATAATGAAAAATAATGTTAAGGGTCTCATTCCCTTTGGCATTTCCCCAGATATGTAGTCGTAGTTGATGCTGCATTATAAAGAATATACACTTGTGGGGTCTTTAATAAGCCGCCTGATAATACACTGAAGGAACCTTCTCTTCTGGGAGCATTTGGATTATGTGCTACTTCAACAGAAGTGAGTTTTTTTTTATTTACACCTTACATTGTAGACCCATTCAACATATATATTTGTAAAACAGTGCAAGTCATCAGCAATGCTACATTCAACTAGTTTGGATGTGATTAAATAGGAATCATAATTGATAATGTTAATATTTGCATTCAAACTTGTGTTACAGCTTCTGGATCAAGATTTCTTGGAAACAAATCAACTGGCCCAACAAAAGTAGAATAATTTGACAAAAAGAGAAAGATCATAATTTATAATTTATCTACCTTTTAAATTTAGTTTGTTTGCTTATAAAAATATATGCATTTTTAAGTATTTTTAATTTAATGCATTTCCACTTGAATTTAAAATCTTTTAACTCAAAATAATTTGAAATACTTTAAGAAATATTTGTTGATCAAACAAATATTTGTTTCTCACTCTCAAAATGTCCAATATTTTATTCATTAATAAAACACACAAGAATAGGTCTGCAACACGTTAGTGCTCTATTACAGAATTACTTTTCTCATACATTGACAAATTAATAAACTGAAAAATAACTATATCTATAGGCAGTCAGCAAATGGGGTACGTCCAAGTCTGTTACTAAAGCAGGTGTGATGTTATGAAAGGTTAAGGAGATTTAACATTTTATTTCTGAAAAATTACCTAAAAACATATACAGTGCACCAGGAAAGTCTCTCTACACCAAGCCCAATTGGGGCCTCGTGTGTGTGAGTGTGTGTGTGTGTGTATATGATAGGACAAGGAATAGGAAAGAAACATTTGATACCTGGCATGACTCCGGCTGTGGAAACCTACACAGGAAGGAATGATTGCATGTAGTCCATTGCCCATTTCGTAGGGTACTCAAGCATTCCCCTGGCAACAATTAAAGAAGCTATGTGGAAATATTGATCAGAGCAGGTAGCAGAAAGGGAATTCTCCTCCAGGCAGCAGCTGATTTGACCCATCTTTATTGATAGTGTCAAAGATCTTCCCTCTGTTGAGATAGGTGGCAGAATGGAAAAAAAATTTTTTACAATCTCTCTTTAGAATAATAAACTAAAATGGATGTAGACTAAATATAAAGTATTGATGTTTTTTATGCTAAATTTCTATTTTTCTATAAGTTTAGATCTCCCCTCTAGAAAATGTTACATAACAGACAATTACATAACACAGGATACATATACAAATGGCACCTCATTCTGGGTTATTTCAAAAGTTGTAAGAGTGTTTCAAATATACACCATCTTTGGGATATCTTACTTCACAGTCCAACAATATTATCTAGAATACCAGGTGCTCCAATTTCCTTCACACATCTTCAGAAAAATCTGTTGAACCTAATGAATCTTTTCTGGGAGAAGGAACAGGTGGCAAAAGGGAGTTTATGAAATCTTTAAGGGTACAATATCGTTATTACATAGTAGAATAATTGCACTTAATTTTCCACAAAAATCAGAAAACATTTTGAAATGAGTGTCAAATGTTCAACAATTTCTCAATGATTTAATTTCTTGTCCAGCAAAAATTTCTTGCTAGGGTTTGCATCACATACAACTGTATCTATAGTTATTTTTAAGAATTTTTTTTCCAGATATTTAACATCTTTTTCTTTTTCAGGGATATTTCAGATTTACTGTAGGAATTTTCAACAAATGGAGTAGTAGTTAAAATGTTTACTCTTAATGTAATCAAAATTATGTATCACTCTCATAGTCAAATAACAATTACTGATCACTGTAAAGCTTCAAAATTCAAATAATTTTGTGGAGTACTCCATGTATACTTTCTTATCTCAACCAAATTAATAAACTGCCATTGGTTTCCTCAAGTCAATGCTAAGATAATGTGAACTGTCTTACCACAGTTATCCTCAAAGAAAAGCAACAAACTGGTATTTATATATGTAGTACCTCTCTTCACAAAACAATCTGTCTCTGAAGGCAAGATTTATTTTTCTGTCCTACATCTTGTTAACACTACAGAAGACTAAATGAACTGAATATTTTAGCATAAAATGATTTTTAAATTGCATTCCTTCTCCTTAGTCCTTCTAAGTAATTTTTTTTCACTTTAATTTGCATATATGGTTAGTTTGCTCTTATAATTTACTTTCAATTGTCTTCTATAAAATTGTTGACATATTTCTGATTATCCCATTATTTATGCAACGGACTAACACCAAAAAATATGACACATATTTACATTTTCAGCAAAACTCAATTTTTACGCACATAATGAAAACTACCTCTCCAAACTCCAATGGCTTCCATGGTGCAAGAGCATATTGGATTGTTATAACTAAGCCAGTTCAAATTCAATCAAAGCTGTGAATTTTCACAGGCAACAAATCCTTTAGAGGGTAAGTAAAGCCAGCTGTCCCATGTTGTGGATTTACTGCCCATAAAAATGCAAGTCTAAAAGAAGTCCCCAAGCTAAATTTTAATTGCCTGTCATTATCAGAGTGATGCCTTCTTTCACAGCTTGATGGGAAAAGAAGTGAAAGGGAAGAGCTGGCCGGAGTATTGCCATGTAAAATTCAGCATCATTGAACTCAAGGCCATACAACTTGGTATTAAAGCCGAGAATTATTGTGACTGGATCTCTTGATCCGGCCAGAAATACATGGGAAAGATTACTTCACACTCAAAGGATCACCTCTAAAATATAAAAGGTTGAAGAATGTAATAGAATGATGAACTTTCTGTTTAAAATTAAAAATTAAATTACAGAACTAATAGAATGGGTTTTCTTCTTAATTTTGATAAGTGCATTACATTCTAAAAGAGGAAGCTCATCTACAACAAATATGGAATTTCCGGCATATGAATGCTTTTCATCACATAATGATACAACGTACACGAAGTATCTACGTATCACTATCATTCTACCTTTACGCTCAAACTTAATACATTAATGACAAAGTAAAATCCATATGCCACATTTGTTGTTTGAGAAATAATGTGTAATAAAAGAAAAATCATTTCTTTCAAATAACCTAAATAATAAACTAATTCCATTATGTCAAAAATTTTTGCATTCAATATCTTTACGATTTTGGTAATTACGTTATTATCTTGATTGAGAGTGTATAAAAGGTTTAATAGTATATAAGAAATTTCACATTATAGGTGAAAATTTTAAATGCTGGTAGACCACAATGATGGAAGGAAACTTGTTGAAAAACAATACCTAGTTTTTACATACCTGTCACAAACTGCTACATCTTGAATATGGACATAATATATCTGTGAAATTAAATAATCAAACTCCAAATATCACAATCAAAGCCAATAGTCATTTTCTTGTTCATAATTCTTGTATTATTAAAATGCAAGAAAAATCTTTGGATAAATACTTTACATTCCAATTTGGCTATAAAAATATTTCTAAATCAATTTCAAAAGCAGATACAGGGTAGTTTAACTCAAATTTTTCAATAACATCAGGATGAAGAATACCAATTTTACCAATTACTTTGCCATAACAAATTACTTCAGCACAACGACGAGGGAAGTAAGCAGTGTCTGAAAAACAAAAATACATTGAAACTGTTACAAAATTCCAAAGTTAAAGAAGACAAACAAATAAGGTGACTTGAAAAGGAATTTAAGATCCAAATTTCTCATAATATATTTAATAAGTCCAAGTTAAGAAATGAATATTTAAAAGAGCAAGACAATTTCTAATATGTCTGAGTTATTGTTTTCATGATAACTGAAGCAGATTACAAAGAGAAAAACAATAAAATTCTTTAAGAATGATACTTGTGAATTTGTTTAAAGGGAAACAACAACACTTTATTTTTTATTTCAGTCACTATCAGAGCATTCTGATATACATTTGTATTTTCAAGCATTTTAACTACTTTCTTGGACATTTTAGTACCCGCATTACATAATATTAGGATTAAAAAATATTTTTATGTTGTTTTACATAATTTTTTATTTGTAATACAATATTTTTTATGAAAGCAACCATTACAAATCTCCAACGTTGTATGTAGAACATAATGGTTCTTACCACTATTAAATCTTATGAAAGTAGTACACTGAATACATTTTGAGAGAAGGGAACATAAAAATAATCAATTTAACATGGGCAAAATAGGTCTTATGGACTTTCCTTAAAAGGTATTAAAATTCAGTTGTGATTGTAGGTATATTCACTTCCATCTTGAACATATATTAATTAGTATGAAAACTTTTAATATCCAAGTAAGAGAGGTTAAGTAATGCTTGAAAAGTTACTCCTGGACCAAGTTTACTTTTTCTTCTCAAAGGTTCTGTCAGTTACATCAAATTGAACTGAAAAACTGGTGTATAGTGAAAATACTTTAAGCCTATTAAGATGTTAAAAACATAGTCCTCATTCTGTTTCTTGCAGAAGAACTAAATTTCAATGAAGATATTAGTAATGCAATCTACCAGTTAGAATTACACAAAATTAACTTCATAATTACCAAATTAACAAAAACCTTACCAGCAGCATCCCTCAACCAGTAACCAGATACTTCTTCTTTATAAGACCGTGAAACATTCAAAATGAGCATCACTCGGTCTAAAAGACCATGCACAATCTCAAATCCAGATTTCTTTCCACAATGAACAGCACAAACATTTCTAATATTTCTGGCGCCTATTTCTGAAAAAAATATAATGCATCAGAAGAAAACTATCGTAATACTAATATAAACTTCTATGGCAATTCTGAGGATATCATTTCATAAATGGCTCACCGGTATTTTCATCAGCATAAACTACATCAGAAATTTCGAAGAGCTTTAAAGGAAGAGGCATTTTTTTATTGGCAGCCAAAGTACGTAGCAGTCCAGGAAGAAGTGTGGTGCGAGCCACTTGAAAATCTAGTGTTTTAGGATTGGAGATATGAACAGCTGGGATGTCTTCAATTCTTTTACCTAATTTTGCTGCCACATCATCTCGAGAACACTAACAATTGAAACAAAAGAGCACATTCATGATAAATTAGGCAATTCTATTCAAAAAGTAATAATTTCATTTATAATTATTCAGTTAACATGTACCTGCACCCACAAAAAGATTGTGGCTCTTCATGACATTAACAAAATACAAGGACACAAGGGAACCCCCCCCCCCCCTTCATATTCTTTTTTTCCCTTTCTTAAAATTAAATGATACTTATACATACATAATTTTGTATTTAATGTATTACAAGAGAAATCTGACAGGCATTTACTTAAAGAAAGTTAATATGATGTAATATATATTTAAATGTAAAAATTAGGTAATGTACTAAAAATTCCATTTTTATTTAAGCGTCAAAAGAGGAAATTTCAATATTTTAGGTCGAGAAATTTCATTCATTTCAGATGAAAACTGAGGACAATACAATTATGTGAATGCGTTAAATTAAATTTTAAAAAATTTTTAAAAAATCAAATTAGACATTTTTTAAAGCAATAGCTATATAAATATCAATATAATCATTATGATTTCACATAAATGGTTGATAAAAATGGGGAATGCTTGTGCTGTGTGTAACCAAATTACAACTTTAACATGTGAAACAAATCTTAAACACACATTAAATTTAATTACCGATGACTTCCTCTACTTTTTGAGAGGCTATCTTTCCCAAATTTTATCAGTGGGTGGTTAGAAAAAGAGGAGAGAGGGGGAGGGAAAGAGGGGGGAGGGAGGAAGACGCACCCTCTCTCAGCCCTCTCCCTCTCCACCCTACTCCCTCTTCCCCTCTCCCTCTCACGCCTCTCCCTCCCTCACCCTCTCCCTCTCTCACTCTCCCTCTCTCACACTCTCCCTCTCTCACACTCGCCCCTCTTCATCACTCTCCCTCTCCTCACACTCTCCCTCTCTCACACTCTCTCCTCTCTCACACTCACCCTCTCTCTCCTCTCTCTCCCTCTCTCACCCTCTCTCACCCCTCTCACACCCTCTCTCCCTCTCTCACCCCTCTCACCCTCTCTCACCCCTCACCCTCTCTCACCCTCACTCCTCTCTCACCCTCTCCCTCACCCTCCGTCACCCTCGCCCTCTCTCCCCTGCTTCCCTCCCTCTCCCTCTCTGCACGCCCTCTCCCCTCTCCTCTCACGCTCTCTCCCTCTTTTCCCCTCTCCCTTCTGCTTCACCCTTCCCTCTCCACCCTCTCTCCTCTACTCCGTCCTCTCCTCTCTCTACACTCCCTCTCTCCTCATCTTCCCTCGGGTCCCTCTCTTCCCCTCTCCCTCTCTCACCTCTCTTCCTCCTCTCACCTCGTCTTCGCCCTCTCGCACCCTCTTCCCTCTCCTCACCCTCTCCCTCTCTCACCCTCTCCCTCTCTCACCCTCTCCCTCTCTCACCCTTCCCTCTCTCACCCTCTCCTCGTCTCCCCTCTCCCTCTCTCTCCCTCTCCCTCTCTCTCCCTCTCTCCCTCCTCCCTCCCCCTCCCCCCTCCCCCTCCCCTCCCTACCCTCTCCCCTCCTCCCTCCCTCTCTCCCTCCCTCCCCTCCCCCCCTCCCCTCCCCTCTCTCCTCCCTCCCCTCCCCCTCTCTCCTCCCCTCCCTCCCCCTCTCTCCCTCCCTCCCCCCCCCTCTCTCCCTCCCTCCCCTCCCCCTGCTGTCCCTCCCTCCCTCCCCCTCTCTCCCTCCTCTCTCCCCCTCTCTCTCCCCCTCCCCTCTCTCCCCCTCTCTTCCTCCCCTCCCCTCTCTCCCTCCCCCTTTCTCTCCCTCCCCCTCTCTCTCCCTCCTCCCCCTCTCTCCCCCTCT
>BOPP01000251.1:542067-650585 GCA_017312745.1 Gryllus bimaculatus
GGAGGAGGAGGAGGAGGAGGAGGAGGAGGTATTTCAACAAATGTGAAAAATGTAAAAAAATATCAATGTTTTATAACACTACTCAAATACCCATCTGCCCCTATGTAAAATAGCGTAATGCCTTTACCCTATTCATGATAATGAATCCATTGATTTACCCTTTGGAAATTCCTTCTATTATACTTTATATAACAATACCATATAAACAATCTACATTCAAAGCTATTTATGAAAATTCATATGAAAAAAATTGACAAGTTATATCATCGCCAAGAAAATTTTCAGAAAAATAACTATACTCTCTGGTTGCTAACTCTTTCAAACCTGCACTAGATCAATTGGAAAAACAGTGCACAAGATCAATTCAAACAAAAAACAACACCTCTTCACATCCATTACTTCTTTACACAGATAGGTTTTTGGAACACATTTAGTGCAAAGCTCTAAAAAATATATTTTACTGAAACGTCTCAACCTTTAAGATCAAACTCGGGATCACAGATAACAACCTATTGAAACTTTCACTTTAATGAGCAGTTTTTAATGACAGTTCTTAATCAATTCAATATTTTCATCTTGAAAACAATCTATGAAGCAACATATTCTAATTTATCAGTTACTTTAGGAAAATCGCATAAAAATGTAACAGTAAGTCACACATTCATTTTTCACAACTGACAGTTTCTACTATGCTACACAATGAAGGTTCACCTTAGTTGCAGATGGATGTTTAAAGAAAACAGAAAATATCTTAAGCATTTGTAAAAAAAAAAAAAAAAAAAAGAAAAATTACTTACTGAATACAACTCCATAATTCCATCACCAGTGTATTTTTTAGTTTGATTCAATGGAACAAAATTGATTTCAGAAGGTGGTTTTGCATCAAAGTAAAAAGGGCCATTTATAGTATCCAGGTCGTGTGTGCCAATAGCCACTAGAGACCGTTTGCGGCAGATGTTCTGATGCAATTTGTCTTGCAGGTCAATGAAATTATCATAGGCATCTTGTGTCAATTTCACATTACGCAAAATTGCTGCTACTGCATGAGGTCGAATACGCCTAGTCTACAAAGAAAATAATATAAATGTCCCAGAATATACTAAAGAAAAAAAACTAATGATGATATTTCTATATTCAAAAATTTAACACTTTTGCATTTGCCACATCAACACCTTTATTAAAATAGTAAAGGAATGTAATTTTTTTCTCCTTTAATCTTCAATACAGATCAAAATTTTCAAATGGATTGGTTAGAAATTCTTCTTTAGATAAATAGCATTATTGTTAAAGAACATGGAATAACATTTTAAAACCATCACAAGGAAAACTTACGAAATAAAATGTATTTCATCTTCACAATCCAACAGAATATTTAAATTCCCACAAGGGTAGACATATAAACATAATATTTTGAAAGAATATTTACTGATTCAATGCAACAATACAAAGTTGTTAAAAACAATAATCTGTGGAACCTAGAAGTGTAGTGCTTCTCTTCCCAAGCACAATCAATACACTACTAAATAATTCAATAATATAACATAATTACCAACATAAAATTTGAATCTAATAGCACACAAAACAACTTAAACATAATACTCATTTGTATGAAAAGTAATACGTCACCAAATTCAATTATACCTACAAATAGTGATATAAAGACATGAAAATGTATACAACAGAACGTAGTTAAACCAGATCAACTTCAGCAGGGGCCAATCCAAGTTAACTAAAATCCAGGTATCCAGAGAATGATAAAAAAATTTTTTTAAAAAAAAAAAAAATGTAAAAAGAACAGACTTACCAAACATACGTTTAATGAAGTTTAAAAATTATAATTGACACACTTTCAACTAAAAATACATTGTAATATGGATTTACACAACACACATTACCAAAAACTAGTTGGTGGCTGGGAGAATGCTCGGAGCATTGTCAGGGCCATGTCCTCCCCTGCCCCTTTCACATCCAAGGATGCCATCATTAGAGGCAAGGGGAGGAGAAGGAGACAGTTGGCAGATGGAGTGAGGGTAATGAAATCTAACGCTGGCAAGCAAATTCAAGTAATATACCTACTCAGAATAATGGCTTTTCATCTATATGACAAAACTTCATTTACTGTACTAAACTATTTTTTGCCAAAACTGGTCCAGGTTACAATACAAAATGTTATTTACAAAGTTTATAAGGATATATACCTCAGGTTTTATAATAAGCTTCTGGACACACCCTGCAGGTTTCACAGCTTTGAACTGAGGAGGAGGCATTCTGAAAAAGATTGATCAAAATCAGAATTTCATTCAATGCACATTCATTCCTCAATAATTTACATTTTTTAAATAACTTCTGACCTCAAAAGGAAAATTATCAAAATAATTCAAGCATGTTACAAGCTTGTAAAAACCGAAAAGCTCCCAGCTCAGATAATTTAAATATAGAACTATTCAAATATCTACCAGAAGAAGCCAAGTATAGGCTTCTAGATTTTATAAATCGATGCTGGCAACAAGAAAAAGAATACCAATGAAATGGAAGAAAGCAGTAGTAATACCCTTTTTAAAAGAGGACCAAGAACTGACTGCGAAAATTATAGAGGTATAAGTCTTCTGAATATGGCATATAAAATATATGGGAAGATAACAGTAAATAAATTGAGAAACATTGCAGACAGTATATTACTTGAACAAACAGGTTTCCGGAAAGGAAGATCCTGCTCGAATAATATCTTTATATTAAAACAAATAATAGAAAATGAAGAGAATACAATCTAAAGACCTACATAGTCTTTATTGATTACAGTAAAGCATTTGATAGTGTACACAGAGGAAAACTATGGAAAATTATGAAAAAAAGAGGAATACCATTGCACTTGATCGAAGTTATACGAAATATATACCTAGGAACACAGATAATCATAAAACTAAAATCGCTAACTAAATTATTGCACAAGGAAATATTAATAATGGGGTCAGACAAGGCTGTTGTATTTCACCTGTACTTTTTAATCTATATCTAGACAATGCTGTGAGAGAATGGAAACAACAGATCATGAAACTTAATATAGAAGACAATTTTAAAGGAAAAAATTTTATTACAACTTTTATGTTTGCTGACGACCAGTTTTAGCGTTAGTTGCAGATAAAGAAGATAATCTGCAAAGGGCACTATATGAACTATATAAAATAACAAAGCAATATCATTAAGTATATCTACAAATAAAACCAAATCCATGGCATTCCAAGGCTCACAACCTTTAAGATGTAAATTCATATTAGAAAACAAAACTATTGAACAGGTTAATACCTTTAGATTTCTAGGATGTGAAGTATCATATCTTGGCGAAGTTGATATTGTCAGGAAGATAGAAAGATTCAATATGATGTGTGGCACCATCAAAAGAGCGCTCAAAGGAAAGGTCTGCAAAGACACAATGCTAAAGTTTTATAGAGTTATGACAATACCTTGCGGATTTTTTGGAAGCAAAAACTGAACTATGAACTCCAGAACACACAGTAGACTTCAAGCAGCCGAGATGAGATTTTTAAGATCAGTCCTGGGAGTAACAAGAATGGACAGATTAAAAAACGAGACCATCCAGAAAAATATAGGAATTTACAACTTAAATGAAAAAAATTAAGGAATACAGAGAACAATGGAAAAAAACACCTGGAAAGAACAGAAGACAATTGTATTCCAAAGCAAGTGCTTCAGTACATCGCTAAAGGAAGAAGAAGCATTGGTAAACCCAGGAGAAGATGGTTAGATCAAGGAGGCGCAATGGACTAACCGGTCTAATGCTTGAGGGAGGAGGAGAAGAAGAAGAAGACGAAGAGAATTCAAGCATGTAAATGAAAATAAAAACATAAATGTAAACACAATGAGCTTCTCTTCCTTTATTAGAAGAGACCACTGTATATATTCAAAGTATTCAGGAATTCCCTTGTAACTCATAGAATTTAGTGCTGCTGAATTTAGTTCCTCCCTATTTATTCAAAATTCCACACTCGAAACATCATTATGATTATCCAACAGAAATACAAACTACATGATCAATATGAACTGACCTAATTGAACATAACTAAAACTATTCAACTTGGCCAATCAACTTAAATTACATTCCTAGCTTTCTGATCTCCATCTCCAACATTTGTTGAAAAATAAAAAAAAGGTTGGCACCTTCAAGAAATATTTATATACAATTATTGGGGACTTTTTTGTGTCCTTCCTTGCCCAGAAATATCTATATTATTCTTTCTATGTGCACAGAAATTGAAGAAATATATTGACCCTCCAGCAATCTGAGAGGTGCATTGGTCATGTCAGAGGTGTCTATGGTTTCACTGGAAACCCAGGATATCAAGGGAAAATATTGAAACATCTATTCTAGTAATTTCCAATGTGTATTAAAATTGACAGAAAACTATTCAGCCTCTAGAAATGTGAAAGTGTCTATGGTTTTGTTACATACATGGACATCTAGAATGAAGGGAAAAATACAAAACAATGAAACAGTTTCAATTTTGACTGAAAAATGAAAATAAAATGGTAGTTGCGTAAACAACATTAATTCTAAAAAAGTACATTTCACAGGAGAATGTTAAAACTATTTACCACTGAAAACAATAACACAGGAATGTCCTCAACAAGAAAAATACAAATCTCTTGTAGAACACTATTCATAACCAAAAAATAATGACCATATCTTTTTTCTCTGCTTCACTGAAAAATTTTAAATTTTGTGGACTCGTGTTGTTATTGCAAAATACAAATATAAGTCAACTTTAATTTTCACTGTATATATGTTCAATAGGATAAATTTTTGCATAATCTGATGAAGTACAATAAAATTTAATCTTATTTCTAAATTTGTCTTCCTCTATTGACCCAAAACTTGAACAATTTATGAAGTCCTGATTAAAATGTCTCGGTTCTTCTGGAATATATTTTCAGAATTCGCATCAGTTTTGTTACATCCTGTAATTTTTGTATATTTAATGCTACTATCTTATTGTAAGCTTTTTCTGAAGCTAATTTTGAAGGTACGTTTTAATTCTTATGAAGTGAAAATCGAAATATCATGAGACCACCAATCAACTCCTAACATTCTACTTTTTCTTGAAATGTTTGACTGTATTGGAAACACATGCAATTTGGAACAGAAAAAGTTACTTTCCATTTTGCTTCTACAGACTTTCCAAGGCTGTCTTCTGACCAGCAAGGTCGTTTGGGCCACCATCTTTTATACTCTATTATATCTTTTGTACTAATGAGTTTGACTTTCGTATCTGATATGTGTATCTCTATCAACGATATGAAAGTATCACATCAAGTCTGCACAAGCTATTAACAGCTATTAATGAGAAACAAATGAACATCAGTTTCTAGTGTTAAGTCAATGCCACTGATCAGTGGCCATAAATACTGATAGTCTTAGTTCCAGACAGGCAGATGCCGTCCCTTACTGTCAATTGCATAAACCACTTCAGTCCTGAACTCGTGTGGTTATTGCAAAGACTGCTTAATCTAGCACTTATATTCGCCCAATACTAATATGGGTACTAATGTTTTATATGTGTCAGAGCATGTGTCTATCACCTATGAATCTCTTTCTGACTATAACTCAAATATTGCAAAAAGTGGACTGATGTTAATGCAACTTTGGATTCAAATACTCGACCATGTTATTTGCACATATTACATACTGCATGTACTGCAGTACTGAGTACTGAATTCTCGTACTCCAAATGAGGTGAAAATCAACAATTTGTGAGTTCTTCATTGGCAATAGAAAAACATCTATCCACACGTGAGTCTGTGGTCAACACTAGCGCCTAAAATGTTCAGATGACTTTCTCCAAAGCCCTGATATTCCCTCATTAATCAAAGAGGAGGCCCAAGAACTTTGAAATGTATATTTTGTTTCTGGGGAACACTTTACATTAAACATTTTATTTTTAAAATTTACTACAAATATTTTGATAATTTTTTGTCTGTAACAGCAAAGGGCACTTAAAAAAATGGTGTACATTTCATTTATGTTGGACTTCTGAATTTTTTCAAAAAATTTTTTTGGCATGTTCCTTTAGTTACAATATTGAAGCTAGACCAATTTTTTCTCAATGAAATCTGTTCTCCAATGACAGATATTTAAATAAAGTCATGTACAATGTTTTGAAAATATGAGTCTTTTTTGCGTAATTTTGCATGGAATAGAAGTAATTTTTACTAAATAATTTTCTCAAAAAGGTTTCCAAATTTATTGTTTTCTCGAATAGAGCAGAGTGTGCTTCTATAAATGGTGCATTTTCATTTAACTCATTGAATGTTAAAAAAGTGTGAATAACCGGGGAAAGTATGAGCTATTTAAGCCCTATTTCATATTTTGCCTTCGGAATTATCACTTAAAATGTGACGATGTTCTGCGTTTGCACTTAAGATCTGCAAGTATTTCATTAATCAGCTTCCAACCTTATCTGCTCCTCTTCCAACTTGATTCTCATTTTGTCCTTTCTGTTTCCAACTTCCACCACTTGACAGAAATTAATCATCGCTACTTCCTACAACAGTTTCTTCTTCAAATTCACTTCTGTTCACAAACTTAAAATTAAATATTGCTGTAGCATTATTAATTGCTTGTGATTGCCTCTCATGGAAAAAAGCGGGCCAACAAGAAAATTGTAACAACACTGCCTTATAATTCCACATTCAACCACCAAACAGCAGCTAATTAAATATCACATTACAAACATTAGTCTTCTAGTAATCACCTGCTGACCTAAAACAATATCTCAAATTTTATGGGAGTGTGGCTTCACTAATGCAACACCTCAATTGATATGATTGTTCTCAAGGACGAGACTTAGTGCATGGGACACACCTACACGACATCATCGTTGGAATAAAATGAAAGAATCATCATAAAAAAAAGTTAATAGTAAGTGCTGCTTCTAAATGTAATTCAAAATAATTAAACAACTAAATAGTCTGCATATTTTATTAACAAGTATCTTATTCATAAATGTAATTCTCCCAACACAGCATCATTCAAGCTAAATCAGAAAGAAATTAGCCCTAGATGGATGAATCACTGTTTTTGACTCTACAAGAACAAGATTGTTCATCTACAAAAAATATCAAAATCTATTTTTCATATGATTCTTTATTTCTAATAATTATAAAAGAAAGTAGTTTAAGCTTTTCATAAAAAGCATATCTTCAACCATATTATATTATTTGATCTTTGGCTTAGGAATTAATTAGTTTTCAATTTTACAAGTAGTTTGATGAAACAACTTAAGGACCACAAGAATAATTTGCAAAAAGCAATTAAAATGCAGAAGAAGGGAATATTAATAAGCTGCTACAGCTGTGAATATTTCACTACTTACTTTCCTTGGAACACAAGAAGTCCTTGAACCAAACCTTCCATGCAAAGAAGATCATATCGATTCGCAGGAATGTCAATTCTATAAATGACATCCTCAGAAGCATCACCTATTCGATCTTCTCCTTGTTCCTTCATGATCATAGTTTTTTCAGTTGTCTACACAAATAAATGAACTGCATGAACAGGTGACACAGATAAAACCTTTATGTACAAGTAATAATTACTTCGTAAAATTCACACACAATTTACAATTATATGAATTCATTCATTCACTTGAGTACTATTGTCATACAAAGATACAAATGCACCCTTTCAGAAGGCACCACAGATTAATTTAACTAATCTCTTATGAAAATACAAAAGTAATGAAGTAACACTAACCTAAGACAAAATTCAATGAAAGGGCAGAGAAAGAAAAATACTATAAATTACATTGAAAATTTTAATTTACTAGGAATGGAAATGTGAATACACACGTATTTAACACAAATCTATACTTTTGAACAGATGGTAATGCAAAAATATGCTATCACTGAAACTGTTAATTTATAATGTATGCAGACATTGAACCAAACTATATGGGTATTCACAAATAAACACCAATAAAAAGTAAACTTTAAATACAACTGTTCCTTCAATACTTACGACTTCATCGAGTTCCAATCCAAACTCGAAGCACAAAGTGGCAAATTCTTCATCAGCTATTAAAAAATAATACGGTATTAATGAAGGTCTTCTGAATTTAATTCACGCGAAGATAACGTGGTTGCAATGGTAATACTTACTGTATGTTTGACCCAATCTGTCAAACAGTAAATCACGTTTAACTCCTATTGTCGGCATTTTGCTTTCAAAATAACTGTGCAACTAAAATAGTGAAGAACTTATTATGCACAAATAAAAGTTAAACGAAGACACGTGTATCACAACTTTCCTTCACGCATTTCAGTCCCCGCCCTCAGCTCCGTACACACCACCACATTACACGTGCAGCATCATGCCTCACCGACAGCCAGCTTCAGGTCCCTTCCTCCCCCTATATCCGTTGCCATCGGTTGCCCACTTCTATGTACCCACCATGCCACCAGCCTTTCAGCCTGCTTTCAGCGCTCTTGTACCATAGCCTGGTATATACGAAAATCCTTACCAGAGTGTACCACGGACAGTACCTCACGAGTCAGGAGTACGGACCCCGACCAGCACCGCACATAACGTTAAAGCACCATCGATCTTCTGCGCAAGCGCAGTTCAAGTTTTGTGCCACTTTAGTGCATATGCGCATGCGCAGAAGATCGATAGTGCTGTCCGCTCTGGCGTGCACCAGTGGGAGGGAGGAACTTTTGCGCATCATATCCGACTACAGCTAATAAGATTCAGACACTAGTTTGCGTCACATCATTAGCGGGAATTTTAAAGTCAGCCAAATACCAGCCATATATAACACTTTATACACGACGTTGAAACAGATTTATGAAGCATTTCTTTTAAATATTGCTCCTTGAATATCTTCATCGTGTTATTTTTGGTTGGTTACGGTTGAAATTTGTCACTTTGTACCTCTTTCAAAATGTTTCTGAGAATTCTCAAAACTAATTACGAAGTGAATTGTGAAAGCGATAGTCCACCTAATTCCGGTACAACAATACGATTTTAGGAAATAGAGAAACACTCTCCAGGCGATTCGTAATTTATTAGACGATATACAAGGAACCCTTAAACAGCCCAAAGGAAAATACTACGCAGTGTTCGTTGACTACACAAAGGAATTTGATCTGAATAGAAAAAGGGTACTGGAAAAACTCGCATACTTAATAGGAGAAACGTTCAACATCACAAGGATACTAGGTTCTGGCTTACGACAAAGTAAACATATATGACGGAGTCTGTTTCTCTAAAGACATTGTTCAAACAAACGGAGTAATAATATAATAATATTTATTGAGTCACATATACAATTATAATCGTGTATGACGAGTCTGTTCCGTCCACGACACAAAGCCCTCGCGCAAAGGCCGATGGTCGCTCCCTCCCCCCGGAGGCGGCCGCTCCCGCAGGGTGCGCCCGCCGCACCCACACCGCACTCGCGCCGCCGGCCCTTCCCCCGAACGGCGCCCCTCCCGCTTTCTCTAAGGCTGCAGCTTCTGGCTTGCAACGCCAACCTTCACTTGTGCCAGTCAGACTTGCGAGACCACCGTCGAGAGGCACAGGCCACACGCCTGCCCGGGCCTCTTCGCCTGAGCAGTTCTACGCTTACAAGCATTTCATGTTTTGCGCTCCGCGCACCTGTAAAACCCGCTGCCTTCGGCACGTGTACGTTGTAAACCTGCCATCGGCGGTACTACAGAGCGGTAGCACAGACCCGACTCACCCCGGTCAGTCACGGCTGGCGAGAGAATGTGTGTTACCGCACAACACATATCCTGCTTGTCAGGGCCCACCTAGCGGCCAGGTTCCGTGGGTCAAGCTTTGCTGGACAGACTCTCCGACGTGTGGGACGCCTGCATTCCAAGTTCGCCCGGGAGAGGAGCACGCGCTGTCCCTGGCATGCCGCAGCCACCCCATCAGCAGGTATTCGCAACACCGTGTGCCCATGGAGTGTAGTCGCGACAAAGTTGCACGATCGTCACCTTCACGGTGATAAGTAAACATAGAAGAACGAAGAACATCCATTTTATAATCATTCATCAAATTTCCATTTCTGGTAAAATTAATATTTCATTGTCATATCACTCGCCATTCACGTAGACTAGAAATCCAATTTTCAATAAATCGTATTGCAATTGGAATTCTTGTAACTTTTGTCATCCTCCCTCCCCCCCCCCCCCCCCGGCACATCACGGCCCGGGTGCGGCGTTCAATTTACTTTGTATAGAGAAAGGGCCTTTCAGTCTGCTCGCGCTCCCTTCCCCGTTCCAGGTATTCTTCTCCCTTCTCTGTACAGAGTCAATATGATGCCTTGGGTGGAGAGTGCGAAGTTATATACTGTTCAGGAGCAAACAAGGGGCCATCTCAGCATTTGCTCAAAGGACCAGGGAAACTGAATAAACCTGATCGAGAAGGGGTCATGGGCCTAGAAATACAATACTTGTTACAGTTAGATTAAGATATTATACAGTAGATAAATTATCTGCTAATAATTAACATTTCAATGTGTTATTTTTATGCTACTACTTATAATAATTATATTAATAATAATTACATTAATAATACATATCAATTATTTTTGCAAATACATCAAATTTAACAATAGTAGTATATTCTATATTTTTAACTTGAAATGGTGAGGAGGCACGTTTTAACCAGTCTTTTCTTCTTCAATTCTCCTTCTATTTCACAGGATGTGATATGCAGTTCTTTTTTCTTTGCTTCAGCTGAACAGTTCACATGAAACAGAAAGCGTAATGGGATAAGAAATTCTTTTTTTTTTTTTTTTTAAGGGAAATGTTGTAATTTGAACATTCATTTATACTGTAGAATATGTTGTTAAGCAGGAAAGCTTTCAATTTACTTTTAAATGTATGAATTGTGTTTTATGTCTTTGACTATCATTGCCTAGTTTGTTGGAAAGTGTAATGCCTCTATTTGGGGTACTTTTTTGATAAAAGTAGTTTCAGAGTGGGAACGTGTAGGTTATCCTTTTGACGGGTGTTGTAGTTTATGTACATCAGAATTTAAAAGTAAAAGTGTCTTTGTTTTTTCATGAGAATTTTCTTTGTGAAGACCACTATTTCAAATATGTACATGCATGGTAGAGGATTTGCAAGACTCCAGCTTATGAGTGCTGGTCATTGTTTCGCAGTATTCTTTTTTGGATAATGAATGTGCGAGTGCTTTCAGGGGCATTTCCCCAGAATATTATTCCATTATTTTAGGTGTGAGTGCACATTTGCAAAATACATTGTACGAGTGTCTCAATGTTGCAGCTTGACCTGAGGGTGTAATGGGGCATAGCAAGATTTGCTGAGCTTCTTGTTAAATTTGAGATGTGAGTTCCATTTTAGGTTTTCTTGAATTGTTAGTCCGAGGAAGGTTGTTTCATGAGATATCATTACAGGGTTATTGTTTATGAGCAAATGCTGTGAGAGTTTTCTTTAGAATCGAGGATTCATGAAATTTAGAGAGACGTCTTGCTGGTGTTTATGATGAGTTTGTTGTCTTGAAACCATTTTACTAGTGCTGCAAAGTTTTGTGAGTTTCTTTTTCTAATGATTGTTTGTTTTTGCTTTGATGATGATGTTTGTGTCATCTGCAAACAAAATTATTTGTTGTTCCTTAAAGCCAAAGGCATGTCATTTATGTATATAAGGAATAGTATTGGCCCAAGGATGGATTCTTGCAGGAACTCCACCAATTTATTATGGAGGACAGGAGTAGTATGAGGAAATTTTGTTTTCTTTAGTGTGGTTGGAGGGCAACTATTTGGTCTACGGTTTGATAAATATGATTTGATCCATTGGCCTTGCAAGCTCGAATCCATAGCATTTCTAGTTTTCTTAAAAGTATATGATGGTCAATGATGTCAAAGGCTTTTGTAATGCAGGAGTCCATACTGTTTGACATACTAACCATACTACTGACCATACTGGTTGACATACTAACCGCACACAATAACTAAACACAATCAGGAAACATCCCTACACATGTATGCAGATGATATGGTGATATGTTCAACCAGTCTGACAAGCCTCCAACAAGCCAGTTAACAGTTCTCTTTGCAGATTATACGAATATTCTTTGCAATAAAGAAACCGTAAATAGTGCAATATCAGATATATCAAATTGGTTCTGAAATTATAAATTATTAGTAAATGAAAAGAAATCTGTTTCAGTACAGTTTTCCATTTCAAATAAACAGCTTGACATTTCACTGAATATGAATGGTATGCCATTGACTGATGTTAAGATAACAACATTTTTAGGTCTTCCAATTCAGTCAAACCTTAAATGAATTTAACACTAAATTAAGTTCTTCATGCTACGCTTTCAGAATTCTTTCAAATTCAATCAGCCTCGACACTGCTCGTTGTGTAAGTTTCGCGGATGTTCATTCCCGCCTGAGATATGGCAAAACATTCTGAGGAAATACATCTTATAGCTTCCAGACTTTTAGATTACAAAAAATAATTGTACGAATAATAAGGAAATCCCACCCACGTGATTCTTGTAAGCCTCTCTTTATTCATCTAGATATTTTACCATTACCTTGTCTCTTCATACATGAATCAGTGGTTTTTGTCAAAAACGACTTACTTAAGGGCGGGAATATGTTTTCAGCAAACGCCGTTGTCTATAATTACAACACTCGATGTAGTAATCATATTCATCAGGTAAAAGTATCAACAGCTCACTACAAAACATTCACATATAATACATGTACATTATTTTACAACACATTGCCAGATGATATTAAACGATTGAAGTCGATACAAAAGTTGAAGTCCCAAGTAAAATCTTTTCTGCTACACAAATTTTTCTATACTATTAAAGACTATACCAAGCAACCAAAAGGAAAGTAATATTAATTTTAACAATGACATTTAATGTATTATATATCATTTGGATTGTATAATTGTAAAAACCCGTAACAAGTATTGTACTTCAGCTTCTGGGTCAATGACCCCCATCTCGATCAGGTTTTCGTCAAGTTTCCCTGATCGAGCAAATGCTGAGATGACCCCTTGTTTTGCTTCTGGATTGCTTCAAATGAACTTCTCCACATAGCACGTCACATACAATTTTAACTATTTTTTACGTAAATAAATAAATAAGCCATTGACAATTTAGAAACATGGGCATAAGAATACTTGGTTTTGTGGTTGGCATTTACAATGAAATAATTATATGAGTCGTCATTGCGAACCATATTATTTATTACAATAGCAGCTTTCGATGGCTTAGCCATCATCATCAGTTTTCTAGTACAAGAAGAAAAACAAAAAACATTAAAACGCAGGTATCAAAGTTTCATTCAAATCTTAGAATTCCTTAAAAAAATGCTGTCCCCCAAACAACACACAGATCTTTTAGAAAAAGGCGGCGTCTATTCACTAAATTGCCATGACTGCAAAGCCAAATATATTGGTGAAACGAGCAGAATTTGTAATACCAGAATTAAGGAACATATACGCGCTTGGAAATACAACACCTGTAAATCTCACTTTGCCAATCATTTCCTCCAGACAGGTCATACATTCAATCCAAAACAGATATTAGTATACTGGAAATAGAAAATCAATACCACACCAGATTAACTTTAGAAAACCTGCATATTCATTTAAATAATAACTTACTGAATGAAAACAAAAACCATAGCCCTCTTCTCTACTAAAATTATTATTAGACACCACTCCCACACCGCACCCAGCCTTTGCCCTCCTCCACCCCACGGCCGGGTACTTAAGCCCTCGGCTCGCCCGAGCCCACGTAGAGGATTCTCTCCGTGACCCCCGCAGAGGACGGACGCATCTGAGAAGAGCTCCGGACGACGCTAAGCCAATAGTCCTTTTCAGGACTTGAGCAAAGACTAGCCTGCCCTTCTAGGGCTGACATTGCAAGTCAGCAATGTCGACGCCCGCGTCGTCTCCCGCGCGGCTATTTTTCACCCCTCACGGGGATGAAAGTAGTGAGCGCGATAGATCCGCGGGGAGAGCTAAGTCGAGGGGGGCCGTTAAGCGACGCTTAGGCTCCCCGTCGACAGAGAGAATCTGTGCGGAATATTCCTCTGAGGAAGACGGAGAACGGAGCGACGCCGCCCGCGCCTACAAAGCCTGATGCGCCGCCCGCCGCAGCCATGCTCATCACGACGCCACCCACCGCTGCTGCCGGCGAGGAAGAAGAAGACGGGTTCATGCTCGTCACCCCCCATCTTTCTGTACGGGGTGACTGACATTTTCGGGCTCCTCGAGGGCTTGAGATCGGCTTGCGGCGACGCCGACATCACCGCGGAGGTGGCAGGCGACGCTGTCAAGATCCGGCGCGAGTCCCTCGAGGCGCATCGGGATGCGCTTGTCGCCATAGACGAGAGAGCCGTGGAGTACCACACATATTCCACGCAAAGGTCCTAAGGTATGTTGTCAGGGGCATACCTTTGGAGCTTTCGCTGCAAGGATTACACGATAACCTTGCAAAAATTGGGTTTCAGGTGCAGAAGCTGAAGCGCCTGATGAGCCAGCGGCCGGGGAGAAGGGGCAGACCGCTGCCCCTCATCATAGCAACGCTGGAAGACACGGAGCGCCCGGTGGCGCTCCGCGAGGTAACAAGCATTCGGGGGCTCCGCGTGCGCGTGGAGGTGTATCACCCGCCGCGCGGGCCCACGCAGTGCCACAATTGCCTGGGTTTCGGGCACGTGGCACGAAATTGCAAGCGCCGCACGCGCTACAAGAAGTGCGGAGAGCTGCACGACGCCGCGCAGTGCCCGCTGGGGGAAAATCCCTCAGTGGAAGAGCGCAAATGCGCTAATTGCAACGGAGAACGCCACGGCGCAAAGTATAAGGGCTGCCCCGAGTACAAGCGCTTCTGTTCCAGGGGTAGCCAGGCCCAGCAGCAACGGCAGGAGCGACTCCAGCGGGGCCGCCAGCGACGCGCCCGCATCTAAGAGAGAAGAGCGGCCGACACGCAGTCGGAGGCGTCGCGCTCTCCCTCGCGGGAGCGCGAGCCTTCGCGCCGCCGCGGCCTCAGCGTGCGCCCAGACGCGAACGCCGACGCGCGCAACGGACGTACGCCGACGCCCTGGAGCAACGCCCCCGCCCGCCCGGGAGCGACAGCTGACGGCCGCCGACGCAGCTCGCGAGGAGCGGGATGCGCGCCTGGAGCGGAGTAGGCGGGCGGCGGCGAGCGTCCCTTTTCCCTCCTCACTGAGCGAGCAGAAGCGCGTGCTGCACCAGACGGTGGACGATCTCGCCCGAAACGGGATCGCCCCGGATGTGGTTATGCAAGCCATAATGCGATCCGTCACCGGATGCAAGCCGGCCGAGTGGGCGTCAATCATGCTCAAGGTTGTGATAACGATACTCCTTGAGAATGCACATGGCGCCACTGCGGCGGAAGCAACGGGGGAGGAACGCTCATCCTCACCCGCACCACGTCCTTCCCACCCTTAAATAATGGCTAGCTCCATTTTTTACAGGAACAGCGGCACCGTTGCATTTTGGAACTGCAACGGCATCTGCTCGCGAGAGAAGCAGTCAGAGCTACACAGCTTTCTCGCTCGGCATAATATTTCTGTAATGATGTTGGGGGAGACATGGCTTAACCCACATCTCTCTTTAAATATTCCATGTTTCGTCTGCTGCAGGGCAGCGCAAGCAGCGAACGTGACAGCCGCCAACAGAGGAAGCGGGACCGCAATTCTAATAAGACGCAACATAAATCATTATGTTACAGCCCTTCCGCAGCTGCAGCACGTCGAGGCCACTGCTGCTGTCGTTCAGACGGAGCGAGGGCCGCTGCGTCTCGTCTCCACCTACGCACGCCCCGACCGCTCCGCGGATACGTGCGCCCTACTGGCTGCAGACATCGCAAAACTAGTAGAGGCTAACACAACTCCAACACTTGTGGCTGGCGATTTTAATGCCTAATACACGGACTGGAGCTTCCGTATTACCTGCCGTCGCGGCCATAAGCTGAAAGCAACTGCTGATGCAAACGGCTGCGAGATATACGCACCCAATACGCCCACCTACTATTCCTTTAGAACGAACTGCAAGCCAGATACTTTAGATATTGCGCTATGCAGGAAACTTCATTACCCTCCCACACTAACCACCATTTACGAACTTCCTCTGATCACTTCCCAGTGATAGCGATATAGACGCCGACGGCCTAACCCTGTCGACTGCACCAGACGCAGAAGAGGCGCACGGACTGGAAGAAATTCCAGACGGCGCTGCAGCAGCGCATGCCCGATGCATCTGCCCTGTCAGGACCGCGGCAGATAGAAAGCTGGAGCACAACCATTCGCCGAAGCTGTGGACTCACAGCCTAAACGCAGCAGCGGAGAAGCAGCGTTCCTCTAAAAAGGAGCAACCATTAACCACTTATCTTGTAAATCTCATTTCTAGGAAAAACAGGGCCCGCAAATTGTGACAGAGACGGCGACACCCAGCTGATAAGCGGGAGCTAAACCGATTGAAACATAAAGTTGAAATCGAACTACTGAATACCGCAATCAAGAAATGGGCCAAATTGTTGTCAGGTCTCAAACCTGAAGATAATTCATTGTGGCGAGTCACTCGCATGCTTTCCAGGAGCCAATAACAGTGCCGCCGCCACAGGAGAGTTCGCAGAATCAAAGAAGCGAAAGCGGAACTCCTAGCCTAATGTCTTAGAATCTCAGTTCAGCTGGTCAAGGAGGCGCCGCCAATAACACATGTTGTCGAAGTACAACAAACGGTAATGCGGCCTTGCACGCGCAGCCGACGAGCCGAGTTTCGCTTCAGAGACTGAAGTAAAAGCGGCCATCTCGGAGCTGAAAACTAGGCAAGCTCCTGGCCCCGACGGCATCTCGAACGACGTCCCGAAGAAGCTGCCGCACAGCCATAGTGTTTTCAGTCGCACTGTTTAATGCTATATTATGTTTCAGCATTTCCGACGACAGTGGAAACTTGCACATATTTTAACTTTTCAGAAGCAAGCGAAAATCCGAAATAGCCGAGTCGTACAGGCACTCAGCTACTAAACACGGTCGGAGAAGCTATGTGAAAAAATATTCAAAACAAAATCTTAAAAATATGTTTCAGAAAATGCACTATTAAACAAGGGCAGTTCGGCTCGGGACATAGCACAACGCAACCAGCTTGTGCGAATCACGGACCGCATAAGACCAACTTCAATGAGCGCCGATTCACAGGTGGAGTTTTCCTCGATGTTGCCAGCGCCTTTGATAAGGTCTAGCACGTCGGCCTCCTCTAACAACTCCACTCCATGAACTTTCTATGTACCTTATAACACCTTATACATACTCGTTTCTCGCAACCAGAACGTTTCAAGTGACGCTTCTGAATGCCAAATCCACCCGTACGGGCGCGGAGTGCCGCAAGGAGCGTGATTGCTCCTACGCTCTTCAGCCTTTACGTGCGTGATATTCCCACCCACCCTCAGAGCTCGCCTTGTATGCAGACGATACGGCTGTAATAGCCACGTCAAAAAGTATCGAGCTTTCTCTCTAGAAGTACTTGGATCAACATTTGTTACAGATCCAGGAGTGGCTGAAACTGTGGCGGGTCAATGTGAGTAAGAGTGCAGCTGTACTCTTCACACGGAGACTGCGATTCACGCTGCCAAGGCCACTCGCGCCATGCGGAGACGCCAATAATTGGGCTAAAAATGTCAAATATTTAGGAGTTACTTTAGACAGCTCATTGACAATCAATCTGCACATCGAAAATGTTCAACAGAAAGCGCGGAAGACCCGAGGCAGACTGCGAAGCTTGTTTCCCAAGCGGAGCAAATTGTCAACGGCAAACTGCCTGACGCTTTATAAAGCAATAATTAGGCCGCAAATAGACTACGCATGCCCAAGTTGGGCAATTGGCGCAAATTATCTTCTGAACAAACTGCAAGTAGTTCAAAACGAGTGTCTCAGGGCCGCCCTCTGCCCCTCTAGATACACTCGTATAGAAAGAACTCTACATCGCGAATCATCAATGCAACTGCTAAAAAATCATATCAAAATTATAGTTGAAAATTTCTTTGAAAAAGCAGCTGACTCGGAGAATGATCTCATTTCCGCGATCGCCTCATACCAACCCGACCAAAGGGCGAAGTATAGGCGACCGGAGCACTTTCTGGAGTAAGAGCAATCTGAAACAGAGAAATGAGTCTGAAGCATAAACGTAGTATTTCAAAACACGCAATGCGCGCGCCGGTAGGCTAAAGTCATCTTTTGACCTTCTGTTTTTCTTCATGTTACAGGATTGTCTGTAGATGCCTATAAGGGTAGGAATGGTCCCACCGCGGTCGCGTGAACGCGCATTGCACTTTTCGTGCGTCCACAAAACTGCACAAATATACTGCTTCGGCCCACGTTATCATTTTTGTGGCTTCCATACAGCAGGTAAGGAATGGCTTAACTTACATTTCCATGTTTTCTGTTCCAAATTTTACAAGTTCTAATTCAATTTCATACACTTTTCTTGTAGAATTAAATGACTTAACACTCCCCCTTTTCTTCCTTTCAGTTCTTAAAATGTTAAATACATTTTCTAAAAATTGTAAATTGTTAGTAATTTTTTATTATAATTTTGTTGTCAAATCAAAAAAATATTAATGTTTTAATGTTTGTTTGTTTTTTTTGTTTTTCTTCTTGTACTAGAAAACTGATGATGATGGCTATGCGGCGGCGGCGATGGTGTAACGGTTAGCGTACTGGACTGTTGTACCCAAGTTCGCGGGTTCAAACCCGATCGAAGCCGTGGATATTTAAGGGCGAAAAAATCCTTCGTACGCCTTCCTTCGGAGGGGAAGTAAAGCCGGCTGTCCCATGTTCGTAGGTTTACTTGCATGTAAAAGATCCTCAAGAATGACGCCTAAATGACGCCTCTGAGCTAAATTCAAATTGCCCGTTTCTCGTCCAAGAAATACCTCCTTTCTCTGCTAGTTGGTGAAAGGAGCGTAGCGAAATTTGTGGTCAGACGGAAGAGCGGGCCTGATGGCTCGAGTCTCGCCACGTAAAATAAGGCAAATTCAATTCAATTGCTAAGCCATCTAAAGCTGCTATTGAAATAAATAATATTGTTGACCTCCAAATTAATAAAAGCAAGACAGTACAGATGGCCTTTCGAAAAGGAGGAATAGCAGCAAGTGAGAAAATAAAATTCAAGAACAAATAGCTCAATATTACAGATATTAAGAAATAACACTGCAGTCAACAGGCAGAACATTCGAAATTTATACCAGACAACAAGCAGCAACGGCGATTAGAGCCATGTACTCAATAAAAAATATCCACAAACTATTATTAGAATCAGCAATCAAAATTTTTCATCCAGTCAATAGACCAATCATAACATACGGGATACAATGAATATAGGGAAAACTATCAATAGCTGATCTAAACTCCAGAGAGAGAACTAAGGTAAGAGAGCCCTGTCTTTCAAATATCAAAAAAATCAAGGTTAATATTCGAACTGCATACCAATTACTAAAGATACCAATTACTATCATCCACCAGGCAAAGCACAGAAGTGCGAGAAGAAAGACAAAAGAAGAGAAATATGTCCAAAATTTTACTCAACAGATGCCATGATGAAAAGAAAATGGACATAAACAAACCATTAAGACACGTGATCACAAGACTAGCGACTCATGGGTTTCATCACAAAATCTGCACACCTCCCACTACCACAAAGTGAAAAAAGACTGCATGTGCTTCATGTGTGGTGAACAGTATGAACGATAACACATTCAAAAATGCAAGAAAAGAACTAAAACAGTGTCAGAATATAGCAAAGAATTTTAATTATATTTTTATGCACTTTCGTGCGCCCTCCATTATCCAAAATGTTTCTCAACCTCAACCCTTCTCTCTCTCTCCATGCAACACGGCGACGAGCGTCTAGTCTGGCTTTTCAAACGGTGTCCGTGTTGTGGTCACGTGGTTCGTGACGCAAACCGGTGTAGCGCAGAACGAGTAAAAATCGGTGCACCGGAGGACCTCATCCATATTTTTCCACCATAGCGAGCACAAACTTCCCCACTTTGCACCCTTGAACGTTAAAGCACTATCGATCTTCAGCTCATGCGCAGTTCGTTTCTTATCACATTGGTGCATCTGAGCATGCGCAGAAGATCGATGTCCAGAACACGTGACTTTTAGTAGTTCGGACGGCAGCACCGTAGCCTCTGGGTGGCATGCGGCAGGCTGCTACAAGCCGTGAGCTTATGGATAATTCAAGACAGGTGTCGATTTTCTTTTAAAACGACGTTTTCGTTCTTCGTTGGAGGTTTTCCTCTGCCTACAATGGTTTTAAAACGTTTTGTTTAGTTAAGGTACACTTTCGCTCAGTGAATGTTCTTTTTTTCTAAAATGTTGTACTTTGACGATGACGAAGTTGTGTCACGACAGTTAACTGAGGCAAAAGGTCAGGAGACACAGAATACGTTTTTTAGTTGTTTTTTACTGTACCCAAAAATCAAGAATGTAAAATAATAGCTCAATGGCAACTAAGAGGACAAAAGTAGATTTCTGTTTTAAAGCAAGAAAAGTTAGATGGTTATTTCAAGTCAATAGTAGATTGCAGGTTCTGTAATTCGCGGTTCACACTTCTAAACATTTTCCTGTCATTCTCAGATGTCTCGCGTGTAGATTATCCACATTTGCAATAATATAAATAACCCACTAAATAACATAGCTACCAATGAATAAGTCTTCAGTTATTTGCATTGCCTTAACGTGTAGTACAATAAATGTGAAGTGGTTTTAAGAGCGTCTATGTTCACGCAAAAAATACTCATATTTTCGAAAAATTGAAGGTGATTTTCTTTGATGATCTGCTTCTGATGAATACATTTCATGAAGGGAAAGAACCTAGATCTTCAATATTTTAGTTGTAGGAAGCAGCCGAAAATATATTAAACTTCTGCGGTTTTCGAAAAATCAAGGAAACCAACGAAAATCGGACCTACTGTTCTGTTAGGAGTTTATTACACAATCCAAATAATGAATTTGATGTCTATAATTAGTTCTTTCATTAATGTCATTCACATTCTTTTGAAAATTAATTATAACAAAGTCGAAGTGAAAATTTATCATAACGTAACGAAATTTAATATTACGTAAAGTCCATTTCGGGGTATTTTTTGTTGTTGTTTTTTTTTTTTTCACAAAACTACATTTATGTGATTTTTTGTAAAATGTCTCACGCCGGTAATATGAACATTTCCAGAAATTTGTAAACACTATTGTATCTGTGAGTTAAAGTGCTTTAAATGACTTTAAATTAAGTTTTTCGAAAACTCAAAATTTATATGTGAAAAGAGCTTCAAATTTTGAATTTATAGTAGAGCTTAAAAGTCGTTTTCACCTAAATTGCTGAAATTTTTTCAATGAAAATTGCAGTTTACAACAAAGCTTTACTGTCCTTTAATATTATTAAAATAATATTTCCGTTTTACTAGTAAGAAACCGAAAAATTAAGATTTAAAAGAAATGCATTTTGGCGGCGATAGATGGCAGCTGGCATGAGTATGTGGCAAATCAGAATAGCTAGCCGAAACCAAAGGAAATAGTAAACTAATTCGGGAAAGACTGCGCCAATCTGTTACACTAGTTACTTTCTCGTACATGTACGTATATACGGTGTAGTATAAGTAGAGTAGAGAAAGTTTATGTAATGCTGCGCGAAAAAACGGGGAATTTTCGACAGAAAAACTCCTATTGCAAACCCTGGTAACGAAAAAGTGGATAAATCCAGTGGGTAAATTTAGAAAAAATCCTCTATCACGTGTTGTAGCCAAAATCCACATTTTGTGGGTCCTTGATACCAAAAAATCGATTGATGGCAAAATTACCGTCCGATGTATGTGAACAACACTAGTGCATGAACTATCGTATAGTTCAATTTTTTCCAAACTGAATAACACGAAGTCACAGCTCTGCACAGCATGCATTAATTTTTGAGTGTACTTGACATGAAGCCCTTCGGACATTTTCAAAGTTTTCTCAAAAATAGCTGCAAATTTGTTCTTTAATTTTCTTGTAAGAATATAATAAAATACACTTACAAAGGTGACATAGGTCAGATATTTGGTACATTTTTGAAACTTTTAGTAGTCTTTGCGCTATATTTGCAATTTTAAAAAATTTCAAAAAGAGATTTTTGCACATCTGCTCCAATACTTTTCTGTAAACTTTTGTTAGGGTTAGTGCTAAATGCACTCTGTAAGATGACGTATTTGTCATATTGCTGTATTGTGCTATTTTTTCAAAAGTTACAAAAAAAAGGAATTACTTCTCTTACGTCATTAATATTTATATTAGCGGCAATTTGTTTACATTATTGTAATTATGAGTGCATGTACTTTAAAAATGTCCTATAAAGTTTCTCTAAACTCAGTTTTTTGTTAAAATGACCTCAAAATTCTGCATTTTCAAAAACAGCAAACGTCATTGTTTCAAAAATGTCTCCAAATGTTTTTAAAACAGTTCCAGCGGATATTGTTAATTGCACTCTTAAAAAAGATAAATTCATTTAGCTGATTTTCCCCAAAATTATACATATAATTTTTTTTAATGTCTCTCATTAATAAGCACATTTTCCGGGATTTGTAAATACGTTTGCATTTGTTAGTTAAAGTACCTCCAATGACTTCAAATGAAATTTTTGAAAACTTATCTGTGAAAAAGATCTTTAAATTTCGTGTTAACAGTATCGTTTAAACACCATTTTCTTAAAAACGGCTTCACAATTTTCGATAAAAATGTCATTTATGACGAGGTTTTACTCTTCTTTAATATTCTTAAAGTAATATTTCGGTTCTATTACAGTAAACCCCGGAAATCCGAACAAATTGGTCATGTGGTCTGTTCGGATTATCCGAAAAAAATTACCGTACCGAAAATTTGCAGTTTTTTCGCGCAGTATTCTCTCTACTGCGTAAAGGTGACAGCGAGAAAGAAAAACACACATATGATTTCCAAGTTTTCCAAAATTTCACAAGATTTCTGCGTAAATGAGCTTCAAATTTTGCATTTTGAGAAACGTTTAAAGAAATTTTTTCCAGAATGGCCTGTATACAAATATGTCAATAAAAGTTTGCGTATAGTTTTCACTGTTCTATAATATTCCTAATGCCATATTTCAAATCTACTCTTAGGAGAACAATTGTGAAAATGAGAAAAAAATGTCTTTCTGATGCCAAGTTGGCAGAGGATGAAGCAAAACTGAAAAGCTATCCTACACACAAGAGAATTGGAAACTAACTAGTATGAGAAAGCCTATGCCATTCTGTAGAATCACTAGTTCATATTCTACTCATGAGAAATTTTTACCATTTGGCAAGAGCCGTAAAACAGTATTTCACACAGAATACAAAAAACATGTCTTTATTGTGTTTTACTAATTCCTTTTGTGCATATCAATTAACCAAAGAGCTAAGAAAATATACATGCAACTTTATTGGAATGACTTTTCCATTCCCCATTATAAAAATTGTTTTAATGAGTTGCTGCATGAGCTAACTATTATAGTGCATGCTGACTGCAATCACGAGTATGCATATTGACACAAGTGAGAGTTGCGAAGGAAAGCATATTGCAAGCCCTTGCACCTCCTACATGCACAGAAGGAAGTCCTAAGGAGAATCCTCTCTTCTTTCGGAGTTTTAAAACAAAATGCCTGGGAATGAAAATCAGTCACACTATATTTATCCAAAGATTATTTTTTTCGACTTCCCTGGTTGTTGGAACCAAAATTAAAATGCTGTTAACAGCGACATTAGGGATTTTAGTGTCTTGTCAAGTACATCTATTCAAAACTCTAGTAATTTCTTTTTATAACCAGTGAAAAATCAACAAAAAATACACATCTATATAATCATACAAAAAATTGCCTAAGTGTGGCATTTCCTAGTTTTCCAAACTCTGCAGTATTCTAAAAATTGCACAGAAGTTTTTTCTCTTAAATTTTAAAAGGTCTCCAATACAGACATTTTCTACAATTTGGAAGTCACCTGAATCTAGATAATAGTTCCTAATTTAAACATGTCAATGAAAGATATTTCTTTATTACAAAAGATTTATTTTCCCAACTTAATTTACAATCAATTCATTGCAATGATTCATTGACTTAACTTGGTTTAGTCATAACAATATATAAAATAAATTACATTGTTCAGTCAGATGCTATAACACAGTAGTATCACTCAAAACAGCAGCGAGAAGATGCTTATCCTTCAGAGCAGTAGCTACTTCTTCCTCATCCCACATAAGACGAACCTGTGGGGGGAAAAAAAAAATTCTTAATTCAAGCTTCTAAATACTTCTGAATTCAGTGAAACCTGTATTAAGAGACCACTAACAGTAGCAGGAAAAAGTTATCTTTAAAAACGGGTGGTTGTGTAATGGGGAATCTTTTTTATGTTCTATTTTAATAAACATTGGAAGTTTAGGAAACTTATTTTATTCAATTACACTTATTTAAATGGTTTTAATACAGTATATGCACGAATTATGAAAAATGTAACATTTTGATTAAGTTTTATTTTGCCTGATTCGATGTAAATACCTTTTAGACATTTTCTGTATCTTTAAATGAATTTAAAAAATCTACATTTGGATAAAAGTAAAGGTTTAAATGATTTTCAGATTTAGTATTTTCAATCTTTGTTGATGAGTAACGAACCTCTATTTTCTTGCATTGAGTAAAACGTCATTTGGATATGCAAGACACACGATCGTATCTCTTAGAAGCCCCAGAACTGATTGTATGAGCACAAAATATTTATTCATTTATTTCTTTTAATTCACATAAATATTTTTTAATTCATTTAAAACAATAGTAAATTTTCTAATAAGTAAAACAAGGCAAAATAAAACTTTTTCAAAATGTTTCATGTTTTATCATTTGTACACATATATTAAAAGTCTATAAACATATTAGAATAAAATAAGCATCTTCCTAATGATCTAATAATACTAGTAAGCAAATCTACAAGACTACTTTTTCATGGAATCGCTGAAGGAAGCTTAATACACATTTTATCTTTCACTGTAGGACTGTAATTTGAAGCAAGACATTCAGAATATTATTTTAAAACATACATCCAAATATATCTGAGGAAGTCCCACGGTTTCTTTGAAGTATTTTTCAATGACTGAATTACGACATGACTAGGAGAATGAGGTACAGACAATATTGTATCTCGATGTATACATAATGTCAATAAATTTATGAATAGAACAATTATTGTATAAATTACAAATAGAAACACCCTACTCTGTAATTCTCTAGATGTATATTTAAACAAAACTGTCTTGTAAAGTTTTCTCTTTTGTAGGTATGAAAACAAGCAGTATAATGATACAAATAAATACAAATTCAATTCTAATGAAGGAGACACAGGAAAAAACAATGCAAAGATAAATGTTTACCTTAGCTAATCTTGTTTCCTTCTTGGTTTGAACTTGAAGTAATCCTTTTGTTTCAACAAGTTGGCACACACCAAAAAACTCAGCCAGACTCACGGCAACTAGATTTCTCTTCTTACACACTTTACGATACACTTCATGCAACTGAAAACAACAATTCTGTAAGACTAGCTTTCTTTAGGGAGGTATTAAATGAAGCAAAGCAATGTTTAAAACAAATACAAATTTAATGCTAATGAAAGAGGCAACATGACTAGAAACAAGTAAACCAAACAAAGATTAAATTTGTTCATACTTGTGTACATAAAAAAATCACACACTGGCATGAGTTAACTCTTGAATTAAAAATTCTGGCCCTAAAAAACTATCCTGTGATTTATCTAAGGGTAGAGATGGATAAATCACAAATCTTCTGCTCATTCTCAACCAATCCTTGGACTTCTCTGCTCATGTTGGCACATGGAAAATGTATGTGTTGTGCCTGAGGGCCTCCATGCGTTAGCATGTAGTCGGGCTCACACTAGAAGCCTCTAGACATGTAAATGCACAATGCCTATCTCCTCCTCATGGCTTTCGCAAGGCCCAATTAATTTCTGAGATGATTTTAGCTGTATCCACGAGTTGTGCTGCAAACTAACTTGATGTTGATATGAACCGTTCATCACACATTTGCTTGAGTTAATACAGGGTTTTGTTACAAAACAAACGCTTATTGTCTGGTTTAGTGCCCTCTATGTAAGAATGACCAATGTTAGTTTTTTTAAATTCTGTATATATCGCTAGAGTGCCCTTCAAGGAGGGTGGGGAAGTCACCCTCTCCTCAGGAAGTGCCCGACAATGTAATATTCATGGTGGAACTGACTTAACTATTCAGTTTTCTTTTCAATCCCACAAATGGCTGGAGTCCTTGCAGCCTCAGTGGGTCTTCCCTAGCTCACATCTTCTCCACTGTTGTTACTGGCCTCTTAGTGGTCGAGTTGTTCCAAGTTTTCTCTGAGTGTCAATGTTCAGTTATTACAGGATTTGCTCAGTTACCATTGCCGACAAATGCACTGATGGCCACATGTATTATGCACACCATGGGACTCACTAGATACACCCTAAGGACTCAAACTGGGAGAGGTAGATCAGGGCATCAAAGGTATCACTGCAGTGCCTCTGGCTGGAAGGTTCTAGGGTTGGAGTTTTGACATTGACCGGATTTTCGACACTAGCTAGGTCCAATTCCGTTGCTATCTAGAGAAGAATACTAGTGGCTGTCTTCATGAATAAGCAGTTTTCCGTGTTTTCTCTGAACAATACCTGAAGAATGCCAGAGCAATACCCTAACGAACAGACCATGGACTGCATGTGATCTTTCATTCCTTTTCCTTGCCCTATCTCGCCTCTTATTTACACACATTTGCATGCACTACGCTACTACACATGCAAAGAGACTGGTTGAAAGCATAGAGCTTGCTCCAGCTGGGACAGAGCCTGGCTGGTGGGAGATACTTGGTTGAGGAAAACCCCTTCACCCAACGTGAAGGTTGACATCAGATGGGAGATTACTACCTCCTAAGGAAACAACATGCACTATTACAGGACTAATGACCTTAGCAGTTCATGCACTCAGAATCAATCAATCACAGCAGTCAGTGTTAAAGATCATTACAAACCAATACTACTAAAAACAAGATAACATTATTTCATGACCTGTCAAAAATCATCTTCACATACCTTGCCAACAGATACATCTTTTGTTTTTCCTTTCTTGAGCAAGAGTAGTAATGTACAAACGAGCAGCTTGTGTTGCAGTGGAAAATTATCTTCATCAGAACCTTCATTTGATTTGCAAAGAGACTGTGATGTACCATAAACAGAGTTCAGTACATCCATTACTATCTTCAGATGAACAGATCCATTGGTTTTCTTTCTAGGACTCGATGTATTTGATGCTGTTGAGAATATGGGCAATGGAATGAAACAACAAAATCCCATTTCTAAAATCGCAAGTAATTTCATTATTAATGTAATTTACCACTCTCAGTAGATGGTTGTAAGGGAGCAATTTGTGATAATTTTTCAGCTTCTGCCAATTCAAGAACTCTTCTTCCAATGTCCAAAGCACGTCTTATATCACCTGAAACCGATGCCACTTTTCCTGCTAATAATTGAAGGGCAGAAGGGGAGAAAACATCAGTAACATCCATCTGAAAATGAAAAAAAATTCGTTACAAAACAGGTTTCAGAAACTCTTTTAATTATGCTTACTAATAAAGTATACCTCTTTCAGTCTCTCTGCCAATATGCGAACAATTTGTTCCTTTGTATACGAAGCAAAATGCATAAGTTCAGGTTTGAGCTTTAAATGCGCCTGCAAACGAGGCAATATCCTATCAGTCAAGTCCAATGCATTGGCAACACCAATTAGTACAAGATGACTATTTAGTTTTGAAGGCCATTCAAATATTGTGTACAAGACTGATTGTCTCTTGCTCTCCAATTGATCTATTTCATCAAGAATAAGAATCCTGTGGAAGTAGACATCCAATTAATAAATTAATTAACAACTAAACACTAGTGCTAAAGAAAATTGGATTTATTCAATGGCTGCATACGTCATTTTTTTGTTTGAATTCCAGAATTTGTCAAGAACTTGCAAGTACTCTTTTTCTCCTTTACCAGAAACCTTTAGTTTCAGTTCCTCACAAATACGAGAATATATGGTTCCAGATGATTTCATGGAAGTACAATTTACATATATGCTGCGGAAATCCTTAAACTAGAAAGTTGAAACAATTAATAGCATTAAATCATGCACCAACAGCTATCAGTTACAACATTCAATATGCACACCTCAGGATCTTGTAATAAAGAAGTTAAACAGGCAGTCTTCCCTGTTCCTGGAGGTCCAGATATGTACAGTGTTCCAGTTGCAGCCTTTTTCAACTTCTCAGACAGAAAAGTTTTCAACTCTTGAATCTCAGTTTCACGACCTGGTAAGGCAGATGGCGTAGAGCTATGTAAAGCTTGTCGTGCTTGGCGAAAACAACCACCTGCAATATCCATATAAGACATTAAACGTTTGCTTAGCATATACACAACAATCAAGATAGCAGGTTCGCAATTCAGATACTTTGCCTTTGTCAAATAACCGTTTTGGAAGTATATGTTCTCCAGAATTTCTATCATTAATATACAAGTTACTAAGGCGTTGTGATGGTGATGGAGATTTTTCATCACTAGATAACTTATCTCTTTTTGGAGGACTCACATTTCCTTTCTCTGTAAACATAACAAGTAAGTATTAAAAAAATAACTTGGTCTATATATTAATTAAGATCAGACAATATGTGAAAACTCACCATCACGTCGAACTGATTGCCTTTTACCACCACTACGCCGCACGTTTTCGTCTTCCACTTTAATACAATCTCCGGTACTTCCTTCCACATTTTGTTTCAAAACAGTGGGTTCATTCTCTTTACAAACTTCCACTGATGCTCTCTTTTTACACCTAAATTTTAACCGTGTTTGAGTTGGTGACATAGTTTTCAGTTATGTCTTGAAATCTATTAGGCGCTGATACGCGTCACACAACACAAAATTCGATATTCTGCACAATGTATAAATACAGTCTTATTTAATATTTTACAAAAATTAATTAGAAGTCCTATTCACAGGTGATTTGATATCTTCCCCTATGGCTCGTTTACATGTGTCTTCGTTCACAGTTGTATAAACATTAAGTTAATTACTGAAATTAACATTCGTACTAAAATCTTCGTGTAGTTACACAATACCGGAAACGCACAGAATTCATTTGCGAAAGCAGTACAAACTTCGCGATACTCAACTAGCCGCCGGCGCCACCAAGTCAATACCGTTAATCAGCGCGGGCAAGCGCGGGAAACCTCACAGCTGGTTGAGAAGCAGGTTTGCCAGATTGTATTGTAGCAATGTATTTAAAGAAAAAAAATTCAAAGGATCGCGTTCATAGCGGATGCCTGAGGAATAAAGGGATCATAAACTAATAAGTGATTGTCTAAAACAAGTGGACTACATATTCCGTAGAAGTTACTCTCGAATGGGTATTTCCTTACGTGTTTGGAAATATGGCAACGTTCCGTTTTCAACAGCTGTTCGTAGTTGAGGAACACGAATATCCCGAATCGAATGAAAGACGAAGGGCATTTTACATGGAATCGTTTAAACCGACTCTTAGCGTGAACCATTTCAACTATACTGTGATGTTTTCTAACTCTGTCCCCCAAGGCCCTACTTCACGGTGGCATTATGTCACTGTATTTTACGTGTTTCTCCAACGTGCCGCTAGATGTCACAGTAGTGGTCACACGGTAGATCGCGACCGTATATACTGGAGATATAGTAACTTAAGAAGACGCTAGAAGTGTCACGAGCGGTATGTACCGACCAGCGCTGCTATACGGTTGCAATTATGCCCTATCTAGCGGACCGACAGAGAAAGACTCGAAAAACAGTGACATTTGTTTGGTGAAACCGGCCCTTAATGCCATCGTGGAGTAGGGCCTAGAAGGCGCTTGAGAAAAGGTTATATTATAACCTCCTTGGCTTGAGGGACAGAGTAAGGAAAATCGCAGTATACATGGAAAGGTCATTGATTAACCAAGGCCGTCTCGAGATGGTCTTAGATTAACACCATTCGACTCATCCATGGAAAGCCTCCTAAATTCTGACCACTGATAAGGCTCAATTTGAGGTTGAAACATATTCTGTAGGATTTATGTATTACCATAGAATAACATTTATCCATGGGCAGATCCAGAGACGATTTTTGGGAGGGGGGGGTGATAATTGTGATAATTAGACGTTTCCGGGTTTGTAGGCCGTGGTCCCACGGAGACTGATCCATTCGTTTCGCCTGCAACTGTGGCAGGCAACATCAGTGGCGTTGCTGGCGGGGGCGAAGTGTTCTTGGCAGCACCGCGTTGTCTATCAATTATGTAGAAACCGGCCGTGAAAGCCCACATTGAATGCTTTTAGTGATGTTTATAATTTAACTAAATATTAAGTTTTATATTTAATGAATACTTAATAGATTTAAATTAAAAATAGTAATAATTTGTTATTAATCTCGTTGAATTCAGAGCTGCAAAACCACAAAGGATTAAGGTATTACATTTTCCATTCTATGATACAGATGACAACAGATAGAACTTAAATAAAAACGTATGATATCGATTAACAAATTAAATATTTGCTCACATACAAACTTTACTGTCTAGGTCTGAAGAAAGCCGACAGGATTACACAAAATGTTTCAAGCCTCTTCTACTCTTTCTTTTTATTAAATTTCTTTCTCTATTCTTATAATTTTTATTAGATATTTTCTTTCCGTAACAAGGGAAACAAACAAAAATTTAATACATTACTTATTAATCGCGCCGTCTCCTAGCTCATGTAAGCGATCCATGCTCTATTTGTTTTTGTTTCGGACACACTGTAATTGTCCGAAATGTCACAGCGGGCCACGGTCAATCGCTTGGCATCTAGAGAGAGACCTTTCGTCAACACTGTTTGCGATTGCGTCGGCCACACTCCAATACGTGAAAGTCGCCGTAGCACCCCTTGTCACACCCTTCTGGAGAACAGTCGAAGACATTTTCTATACTTACCAAAGGTTTAAAATACAGCGAGAATCAGGATTTCCATTCGTAACTAAAAGCATAAGGACAGAACGCGCGGTTATTTTTTCAATACATTTTGGACATTTCTAAGATTTTTACTTTCCCGTATACATATGTATATACGGAGTGATATACGTAGTATAGGGAAAGTTATGTAATGCTGCGCGAAAAAACAGCAGATTTTCGGCAGAAAAAAATCATTGCCGGGCTCTGATTACGCAAAAGTGAATAAATCCAGTTGCTAAATTAAGAAAAAATCCTCTAACACGTGGTGTAGCCAGAATTGTTGTTTTGTGGGCCCCTGGTTCCGAAAAATCACTCGACGGCAAAACGTCTCTAATGGCAGCAACATTTATGTTACCTGAGAAGCCTCTCCGCATTTTCAGAAACGCTCAAACGCCATTTTTTCAAAAAAGTTTCCAAATATTTTCTTTAAACTTTTCGAACGGATAGTGCTAACTGCACGCTTTGATGTGACATAAAGTTCATTTCGCCTTTTTTTCCTCTCTCTCTCTCTCTCTCCCTCTCCCCACCCTCTCTCTCTCTCTCGTCACACGCAAAATACACAAATTGAAAGATCTTTCACGCCGTTAATGTGCACATTTCTAGCAATTTGCAAACACTGTTGTATTTGTGAGTTATGTGCTTCAGATGAAATTTATTGAAAACTCAACAATTTCCAGTGAAAAAGAGCTTCAAAATTCGAATTTACAGCAGCGCTTAAGCGCAATTTTCTTTAAAACGGACGCAAATTATTCATTGAAAACTATTTTTATGACTATGTTTTACTGTTCTTCATTATTCTAAAAATAATATTTCTGTTCTACTATTAGAAAACCTGAAAAATTTAGATAATTTCAAGAAAATATACTTTGGGCGGCGATAGATGTCAAGCATATGTGGCAAGTTCGAATTGCTACCCGAGACTAAAGGAAATAGAAAACTAATACGGGAAAGTCTGCCATTGTGAAGCACTACTAGTTCACTGATTACATTGATTTTAATATCATTTTAATGCTACTTGCTTCAAATAATATTTTCGAGATGCAACATGTTTTTCCACAGAATTCCTGAACAGACAATTCAATTTCTTTGCTTACAATATATTATATTGTAATGCCAGCCGTTGTGAGTCCTACGTAATCTAAGGTTCCTGTGACGCCTACTTGGAGTGATATTTAGTGTGACTATTTCACGAATTAAGAATGAGTCGAATTGATAATTAAAAATCACAGGAATTACGAAAAAGAGAAATATTACTAAAAATTGCCACCAGAATATATATCTTATTCAACTCCGAGTTGTCACTGCCTGGTACTATTTTTTCTGCACAAAATTCTTGAAATTGCTTCCACATAATTTCTCTGTTTCTTTTTCTGTTTTTCGGCATTGAATCTTTAATAATATATTCTACTACAGGGGAGTGAAAAGGGTAATAAAATGATACTCATACGGCGATAGTCATCTGGTATTGGTTTAATTTGAATTTATTCTTGGTGAGCATTGGTTACTTACGACACGTATAAACATGAGTGAAATAAGTCAATTTAAAAATTGCTTATAATTCACGTACAATTTCGTGAAAACTACTGATATTTTCGAAAACATTTACACGTTTTTTGTATATCTGTCTTTGAAGAACACATTTTCGGAAGAAAAAATCTCTACCTTCAACATTGCAGTTGCAGGAACTCAGTTAATACTTTGAAAAAAACTTTTGCAATTTAAAAAAAATTAAGATTTTTGCAAAAAATGACACCCACGCCATTTTTTAAGTTCTTTATGCCATTCGAGGACAAAGTTTAATAACCGTTTTGAGCAATTTTTGCGAATTTTTTTGAAGTTTTGAGTTTTCATGTAAAATACTCCCAAAAGCAAAATATCCTCAAACCCTCCTTTCAAACTCGTAGGGATTCGAGTTCGTCCTGATCGATGGGGAGCATCCATTTTGGAAAACATCCTCTGAGCGATTTAGGCGTTAGCGTTGACCAAAAAAAGAGACGAACAGACTTTTTGTTTCCATCAATTTTTCGGTATCAAGGAGCCACAAAACATTCTGATTACACAACGTGCAAGAGGAAGCAATTTACTACACATAGTAATAATATTTATCTACTTTTTTGTTTCCAGGGTGCTAGAAGACGCGTTTTTTCTGGCGAAAAATTGCTTATTTTTGCCGCAGCATTACAATACTTTCTCTTTCCCATGTAAGTACGTATTATGGTGATGAAGTAAAAATAATGTAATTGCGACGTGGAAAAGACGACTAAATAATGAAATTAAATTTTGGAGGCAGGACATTGGTGGAATATGTAAAGGGAATAAAATCTAGAAGACCGACAAAACGAGTAAAGAAGATAATGAAGAGATATGGTATTCACACGCAACGAGAACCCAACTTCTCCCCATGTGATTGCCTTGAGTACCTTGATACAATAAAATAAAACTATCAGTATTTTTGTCGTGCCTGAGGCGACACAAACTGAATAACAAACGTGAAAATGTTAATTTATATTCAGCAAGTCTGACAAAACCTTTTACGATGTTTTACATAGGAAAATCAACTAACTTAAGTTATCCAACCTTACCAAGTGCTCAAGACTTTTGAAAGAGACGCTCTAGGTTGCGAAGAACTTTTACGTGCAGGCAAACGGATGTAAGAGGAACAAAATCGAAACACTTACTTCAGGTGGAATCTATGGAATGTTAAAGATGCTGTTGGAAAACATGAATGGGAAATTACCAGGTCCAGATGGGATTCAAACCTTTTTGGTTTCTGATAATTCTTCTCAGGTGTCCATACGCTTGTAGATTTTTATTTTTTTGTCTATCCATTTAGTCTGTCTGCCCACTTGGATTCCATTTGATGCATTTGTTTCCGAACATCTACATTTCTAATTTAATGCATTCTCGAGATCTGACAGTATAATGTGTGTTATAGAATAACATTTCGTACAATTCATACAACAATAATAGAACACCAATAATATTTAAACATATATTTTGTACTTGAAATCTTTTGTTATCAATTATTGTTTGTTGAAGTTACTAGTAATATCTATATTTGTTTTGAAATAAATATTTTTTAGAGAATGCAAATTAAAATTATAATTTTAGTTTTTCATTTGATTTTTGAATCTATTAGTGGAATGATTCTTCATTAAATTAATAATAACAAAGAAAAAATAACATTCATAATAATATATATTAATCAATGATATTGACAACAGTATCACAAGAAAAAAATTCTAAGTTATTAAATAGAATAGTGCATTACATTGTACACTTGAGAGGTCACTTATCAAATCACACATTTTATCTACTTCTGAACGATCCAATTTATAGTGGTCGTGGACAGTATATGGTCACAAGCATTATTTCACATATATTCAAGAAAGTGCATTTAAAAATTATTCAACATTAATTGCCATACTCGATTTAAGGTTGCTGGAGACATAGTTGGGAGGTTGTTTTGTTCTTCAAACAGCTCAGTTGGCAGTTGTGACAATCCCGTCCGTGAGAATAATTCGTAAGCTTCTTTGGAATGCACATTGCGACCTTAAAATTGGAATAAAGCCTCACAGCTCTCTCTCCCTCCGTCTCCTCTACCGCCCGCCGAGCGCGGGCGGGGGGCGGGGAGGGCGGGCGCGGGGGGGCGCGTCCCCAGTTGCAGGTTGCCAGCAGCGCGTGCCCGCGCAAGGAAGCGTAGGGGCGGGGTCGAAGGGCGCCAGCCGCGCCGCGGGTTCAGCTGCAGCAGGCAGCGCACGGGTCGCGCACGGGCCCGCCCTCTTCCTCCCTCCTCCGCCGCCCCACCCGCTCCGCGGGGAAGTCGTAGGCCAGCGACAAGATCTTGCGGAACGTCCCGTACTCGCCCCTGCGCATTACACCCCGCGCTCTTGGAAATACGCCAGCAGGAGCACTGAACAAGTGTCTCAATTAGTCTGCATTATTATTAATACGCGAAGAGAACACTTTGGACCCATTGCGTGCTAAGCATATTGCGTGCACGAAGGAGTGTGAGATTTGAGATCACAGTTAACGTTGTATGGGAAAGGAGTGCACAAGGCAATTTTATATATAATATGAGTCAAAAACATATTAAATTAAATAATACAGAGTCGAGAAATGAAAGTCGTGGTGCAAGAGTTTGGTCATATGAAATTTCCCAATACTTCTGCTGCCACCACTAATAAGATTCACTGCTATCATTTTAATATTGATGTAAATTAATGCTGACTACCATCATTTATTTTGTTCTAAATGTCTTTCGTAGGTTGGTTACAACGATTGATTTATTATTTCGAGTTTCCGGGCGCGTCAACTGATACGGTAATCCCGTAAGTGTCGTGAATGCAGTTTTCATGGGCGATGGCGAGAACCGGCGCAGAACTTCACTTCGGCATGCAACCAACCTCACATGCCAACCTCACATGTCCCTCCAGCGGAGCACCGCCCCAGCCGGGACAAGCTCTAAGCTCCCGAATTGTGTCCCAACATGTGTGGTAATGTAGTGAATATGTAAGTATGTGTAAGTAAGGGGAGATACTAGAACAAGGAAGCGGATGAAAATATCGCGCGCAGTCCGTGATCCGTTTGTTAAGTTAGTACTCCGGCATTCGCCTGGAGTTGATCAGGGAAACCACGGAAAACTATGGATGAGAGCAGTCGGTCGCTAGATCCTGTCGGGTGGCCCTCCCAGCCCGAGGCACCTGAGCCCTGACTCACACGTCGGTGAAGGGCGGCTCGCCGACGGCCATCTCGAAGAGGCAGCAGCCCAGCCCCCAGAGGTCGGTGGCGTGCGACACGCGACGGCCGCGCAGCACCTCGGGGGCCACGTACTGCGCCGTGCCCACGAAGCTCCAGCGGCGCGCGCGGCCCCGCGGCTCCGGCTCCTCCGCCTCCTCCTCCTCCTCCCTCGCCTCCGCCTCCGCCACCGCCTCGGCGCGCGCGCGCCGCGCCGCGTCCTTCGCCAGCTCCTCCGCTGCAACTGCCTCCTTAGGCCACTTACGCTTTTGGGCGCACAATACTCTCATGTTTTCGCGCCTCGGGGTTCGCCCTGTTTCAGGCACTTTTTTAAAGCGGTGTTTTAAAAAAGGGCCTAAAACTGCGCATTTACTGCGAATTGAAAATTAGAATTTTGCTATGCGAAGATGCAGTAATCCATACAACTATTCTGTCGTCATACATTTTCAAATCATGGACTATATGCAATAATAACAATAGAAAGAGCTTCAACACTCTCGTGTGTTCAGTCATAACTTCTATATCCTCTCTCCTGCCGCACCACTAGTGTGCGGAACGCCCGATTCAGTGCTAAAAAAATTAGAGAAATTACTCTAAAAAAGGATCAGTTTGACAGGTCGAGAAACAAATGAACGACATGCACGGCGATGACATTGTAAGAGATAGTAATGAAGCTATTTACAATTGAGCTAACTGTAAAAGAACGCATTAACAAAATGAGTGCATGGACGTAGAGTGCAGCTATATTGCCAGCGGTGGCCAAGCAGTAGCTGTCAGAGCGACCCCTTCTTATAGTTATCTCTCGCATAGCAATCTTTGCACGAAAGAATTAGAATGTGTACTTTAAATGCGCATGAATGAACGTAGCGGAGGCAACGAGTCCACGTCCCTTCTGGCCTTTCCTCGTGGCAGCCGCCTCCGTCGTCGATACGTTGGTCGCGCCCCTGACGGAGTGCGGACACGGCATAGCGTGCGAGCCTCTGCGCATCCAACTCGACGTGATAGCGGAGCCCGCTATTCCGTCGGATGTAGCGGGCGACTGATATTGCATGATTTATGAATCATTCGGTCATGCTGTATCAAATTTGTCCTTAACTTTGGCTGCAGAACGTGCTGCAAACTGTATAACCCCACTATAATACGCAAAGTTGGTGACATTAACCTGCATACCTAATTATCTACACATATAATATTAATTATTGGTGATATTTATTTTTTCGTTTAGTTCACTAAATATGCTCATTTATTTCATGAAAAATCGTTGATTATCTCTATGTGCAATTAAAATTCCACCGTGAAATTTTAACTCCACACCTACGTATCAGAATTCAAAAAATGAGCCAATTTGTTTAATTAACAAACACAAACATATCCAAGGTATTGCAAATCCGCCATGAAACATGAACATTACTGTCATATACGTACCTACAACAACTACATACAAACAACGAATGAAAAAAACTAAATTGGGGAAGTAAACATTAAGCTAGGAGACTTACTGAACAACATAAAATATTTAACGTGAATAAATTAAATGTTTTCATGTAAAACATTTAGTCTTAGTATTACAAATGTAAAAAATGTAAACGTTAGTTGTGTTTACTAGTTCTAAAAAAGGCGTTATAGTAAAACTGTGTCACAAGTGACTACTAATCCCCCCTCCAATGTTTATACATGTGGTTATTTCTGTCTTTACTTTCCCTGGGAAGTAATGTTTTCAAGACTTTGTCATCTTATTCTAACATTTCATCCGCAATATATTCAGTACCTACCACTTACAAATATTTCGTGCAAACAAAAACAATGCAAGGCTCGCTAAAATATATCTTGTTCAGAGCAATGTCATCAAATGTATGAATTTCTTAGAATATAAATTAATCTTAAATGAACACGTAAACATATTGAACGTAATGGAATATAATTGCACTCGCTCTTATCATCGCTCGTTTTCTTGAAAATAAAATTCATGCGATTATGCCCCTCTTTATTCACTCGTTTCGTTAATATACTAATTGAATAATTGTAATATATATATATATATATATATATATTATTATATATATATATATAAAGGTTAGTAGTTGCAGGGCAGCTTTTAGCACTCTCTGCTTCCTCCGTTTGGCACGTCTTTCATTTCCACCAGAGCGTTTGTGCAAAACCACTTTCTCGTCTTCATCCGCTACAGATATCGATATTACTGTTGATTGCTATAACGCTTTACCGCTCCAAAGCTCGTTATTGTAAAGGTCCGTGCTGGCTGTACTGAATATTAGAGCAGCAGCTTGTTTATACTATTATGTAACATACATTTGTTACTGGTGGGTCAATATTCTCATGCTTCAACAATAACTTATATTATTACCGACTATTTTTTAATACGTGCTTCACGTGATATACAATAAATATATTTTCCGATGACGCACCTCCCCGGAAGAGTGACATAACTTCCCACCTCTTGCGGGGGCAGAGGCGGAGCGGGAGCTTGTGTAGCAGAGCAGAGCGCCAACGGAGGCGGGGGCGGGACTCACCGAAATCGGGAGAACTTTGCTCCTCTGCGGAGAGGAACTTGGCTGAGCCGAAATCGGTGATCTTGATATTCATCTTCTCGTCCAGCAGGATGTTGCCAGGCTTCAGATCCCTGATTAAGACGGAAGGTCAACTGTTAAGTTCGCTTTCTATCCAACTACGAATGAATAATAACTTCAATCAATTTATGTAAATTCGCGCATTAGTTCTTCTGAATTTTGAAAAGCGATATAAGTTGAATTGATGACGCCTTACAATACGTGAAAGATTCATACTATAAAACCTCTTTATCTTTTATCAATCCCAGAGAAAAGACACATATGCACATACTGTATTTATACTAATATTCTGAGGTTTTGGTGAGGGCTTTTCCATGCACATTTCATGATTTCATATACGAGTATTTTATTCTCAAGTCGTTCGCCTTGTGATAAGTATTCACTACAAGAATCAGCGCTCCTAAGCATTTCCAAGCCTTAAAGGACGCGCGGGTCACAGTAGTGAATGCCGATTCCTCACGCGTGTTTATCAAAACGCGTACGTGGTTAGTGAGAATCGGGTGCACTTCTCGCCACGTGCCGACACGCCGGATTGAGGCGAATCGCCCAAGGGCTTTAACCGCTGAGGTGTACAGCGGTCTCTGCGTATTCCAGAACATTTCCAAGACGCTCATTTCATTGAGATTAGCCCCCCCCCTCCATTGCAAACAAACTAACTTGCGCAGCGTGCGACATCTCGTTTTTTGGAGCTGAAAAGCATCCACGGCGAACGAATGAGCCGCACGCCGTGTGGAATTCACTTGCATTTTGCGATTTTGAAATTCTCTTTAAATTACACTTCCGACAATTGTACAAGTATGCGTGTCATCTCAAAAGTGTATCTATAATAGTGCGGTAATCGCCTAAATGTATTGTTGATACTGTTCTGGAACCGAGTGTTATGAGTCATAAACTGAACTGTACTGAGTAACTCTGTAAGTCATAAACTGAACTATGACCTCAGTGTCCGTGTTCAATCCAACTTGCATCTCGTCAAAGGTTGGGTAATTTCGCCCTGATTTCTGTTTCTTCACGTAAATCAGTGGTGTGTTCCCAGTTTCTTCACGTTAATCACTGGTGTGTTTCTGGTTTATTTTCGTTAATCGGTGGTGTGTTTCCAGTTTCGTGTGCCTGCGTTCACGCATGTTCCTCGAGGTCTACACGTTTACCAGTACGACGTGTAGTGGAAATTTCGCCAGCAAGACCATCCGTGTACGATGTCATATGTGTTTTCATGCAAGAACCGTGATGCGACGATTATGAATAAATATTCTTTCATCTTAATCGCATGTGTGTGTGTGTATGTTGTATGAAGGATTCTGTAATCTAAATTTCATTCTAACTGTCTTACTGAACATTGTTAGGGTTTCAGCTGTATGTACGAAATTACCTTTCCATTCAGTCCACTTTTTCATTATCCATCGAACTACGCTTCATCACATTGTTGAAAGAGGATGTTTTAATAAATATATATTAATACGAACATGTTCAAAATAACCACCAAAAGCTAACATTTTTCAGAAGCATATCTGCAACGTTTTTCACAGAAATTACCGTAGTGGAAGACCATTCGGGTAACTCACGGGTTGCACTCCACAAAGTAACCACTGTGTACTGTATCTCTTAGTAGTGTAATCAGTAACTTAAGAAGATTTGTCTACGGGGGGGGGCGCTGTAGGGGTAGTGTTCTGTCGACTTCTTTTTCTAGTTTTCCAATAAAGAATTTTTAAATTTTGCGAAATTGAAAATTTATATTTGTCGGTTGGTTTGTAGTTATTTATATCATATTCAACAGATATATTAAGGACTTATGTTACCAGTGAATACTTGTACAAACTGTATTTGTGAATATGTGACATCGCTTTTGGGGAGGAGTGAACTTGCATGAGACCCGTCCATTTGTTGGGTCACTGAGTACAATTACGAGATCGTGGAAGGAATAATAATAATAATAATAATAATAATAATAATAATAATAATAATAATAATAATAATAAGAAGAAGAAGAAGAAGAAGAAGAAGAAGAACCTGTGGACGATGGCGAGCGCGTGCAGGTGCTCGAGCGCGCGCACCAGCTGCGCGGCGAAGAAGCGCGTGTGCCGCGCGTCGAGGCGGCCGCGCGCGCGCACCAGCCGCGCCAGGTCGCCGCCGCCCGCCAGCGCCAGCGCGAAGTACAGGCTGTGCGCGTCCTGCCCACACAGCCAACGCCGCGTACTGCCGTGTATTCATGCATTTGGGTTGGGCCCCGTGGTTTACGTGCACCATATTATTTTTTTTAATTAAACAAGTATTATCCTTCATAAATAAATTGAAGATCAAACTTCTTTAGATCAAACTGACCCATGGGGGAAAAATACGCTTGACGAATCTTCGTCAGTTAATATACTAGTATAATACTTAAGAGTAGAATTGAAATATAACTTATACAGCAAAACTATAGAACAGGGGGCCCAACTTGCAAGCCAAAGGCCGCAACTATAACCATTAATATGGCTGCGGGGCGATCCACATGTGACCCCGAATTCTTCATCTCGATAGTTTGCCTGGCTGATCTGAAACGGGGGAGGGGGATGGAACCGTGCGTGATAACAAGCCGTACCATAACGCAAAGAAACTCTTTGGGATGATTTTGAAATTCTGAATTTACTAGCAAAAAAATCCTTAAATCTAAACTTAACTTATTTTAATACTAAGGGGGAATTGACCCCGACAGGATGCGTGCTCTAGGCGCACGAGGGACATTCACAATGATACTTCGCTGGTCACATGAAGCCCGCGGCTCGCCAAGTGGACAACCCTGCTAAAGAAGAATAAAATCTGGCCCAACATATCCATTTACATAGAATAATTTGGAGCAGTTTTTTAAAAAAAGTCGTTTAAGCATTTCTGAAAATACATAAAAATGGTGTATATACCATCTTAGCACTATCCCTTTAAAAAGTCTAAATATACAATTGGAGCCCTTTTTAATCTAATAGCGCAGAACAAATTTTATATGAAGAAAAAATTGCTAACCTTAATATTACAGTTGAAGGAAGACCCCGAATTAATTTCAAACTTTTGTAAATTCTGAGAATTCAGAGTTGTAAGAGAAGGGCTGTAATGAGGCACCTGGAAGGTGGCGAGCAGGTGCGCGAAGAGGGCGCGCGCGCGGGCCGGGGCCGACGCCGCCAGCGCCTGCAGTGCCGCCTTCTCGCGCCGCGCGTACTCCGCCAGGCCCTCGCGCACCAACTGCCGCTTGCTGCACACCTGCGCACGGCCCGCGCGGCCGGGTCCAGCCGCTCATGCAGCCAACGGCGAGAGGCAGCGCGCGGGAGGGGGCTGTGCCAACCTATGACGGCTTACGAGGTTTTTCACCGAGCATGTACCTCCCACCGCGTGGCACCGTCCCCGCCGGGACAAGCTTTAAGCTGCCGACCGGCCTCCGCGCATGTGTAATAGTGTAGTGCCTGCAAGTCTAAGTAACAGAGAATAGGACCAGGAAGAGGAAGGAAAAATCGCGCGCCGTGGTCCGGTTCTGCTCCGGAATTCGACTGCGATTGACCGCATATTTTTATTGATTGATTGGTGATTCCGGGATCGTCAACTGCTAAGTTCATTAGTCCCGTAAGTGTAACGCATGCTCTAGCGCGGGACGTGGCGGTGAACTTCCTCCGCTGGATGGCGAGATCCGGCGCAGACCTACCCGTTGGCTGGTGGGGATTTTCCCCAACCAGCGGGGACAAGCTCTAAGTGTAGTGCATGTGAGTGTAAGTAAAGAGTGAGGACAGGACAAGGAAGAGGAAGAGAATATCGCGCGCGGTTCACATGTTTGTTAGGGTCCTGCTCTGGCATTCGCTTGGCGTCTATCAGAGTAACCACGAAAAACTACCGATGAGAGCGGCCAGCCTCTAGAATTCCCCTCGACTCGAAGCTAGCTTGTGTCGAAAATCGTGCCACCGCCAGGACACGAATCCTAGCACCTCCCGGTCAGAGGCCCTGCAGTGACATCCGTTGATGCCCTGAGCCTCCTTTGCCATGCGGTTCCATGCGGGCGGGAAAATGCCTCAGGTCGGGGAAGGGAATCCACCAAGCGGGCGGATATGAGGTTGTGTCAGCCCTTTGATCCCTCTGGCGGCGGGCCACTGCATCGCTTCTGTGAATCGGCGACGAGGCCTCCCGCTGACCTGTGCGCCTCGCAACGACAGGGAAGTGAGCAAATGAATCAGTTTTCTCTCTACAAGGAAGAACTGTTTATTTTTCTGCTGATACTGCACAACCCCATGTTTTGTCGATCCACAGCGATTAACGTTAATCATAAGAATTGCTTTCGAGCCCAAGACTCGAGTAATTTAGAGTTTCCGTTCGCATAAACAACTGTGGTCTTTATTCCCGTAAGCGTAAGGAATGCTATATCCTATGGAGGCGATGTTCCTCTCCTGCTGAAATACCAGTCCCGGCGCGAGGAGCGAAGTTTGAATGGAGATTGTATTAAAATGAAGCGCAATTTTTGTTCTACAGCGCCATCTAGTAAAGTTGCCACACATTTAACAGGCACATAAACTTTAAAAAACGACGTAGATGTGCCAACTATCATGGAGATCGGTCACATGGTGTCGGAGTTCATTCGCTCTGGTATATACCAACATCCGTTTTTGTATACAGAGATAATATAAATTAAATATAAATAATATACTCAGAGAGACCTTGAGGGCGAGCTGCCGGCCAGAGAGGGTGTGGGTGGCCAGGTACACGGTGGAGTAGGTGCCCTCCCCGAGCACGGGGCCTAGCGACAGGTCCTGCAGGCGCGGCTGGTGGCCCCGCGCCGCCCACGGACTCTCGTCCTCCGCCTCCATCGCCTCCGCGTCCGCCCCCGCCCCCGCCTTCGACTCCGCCTGCAAATGCAACACGTGCCCAGGCGAGAATCCTTTTTATAGAAAAAATGGCAATACTTTAAAATCAAAAACAAAAGTTCTTTTTAATATCACGCGACTTCGCACCACCTCTCTTGCGTTTACATATGCTTTATTGAGCTTTTCCGACTTATAGTTTTTAATATCTTTATAAAGCACGTAACATGCAGGATATCAACACAAATTTGTACATATATTTCTAATCATATTTTACCAAACCTTTTATGCAAAATACGTCGACAATGTTGTCTAGTGTCAGCCATTTTGGATATTTAGGTTCTTTATACAGCATATGACAGTAAAGCTAACAAGATGAATGTAAGTATACGTCAGATAAGAATATTAGTCGAATTGATGAGACGATTAGGCCCTTATAGTTACGTACTAATGAATAAAAAAATTGTTCTTATTTATGTATTATAATATACAAACTTAATAGTTTTCTGCGAAAAGAGATTCAAACTTCCCATTTAAAGTAGCGCTTAAACGTCATTTTCTTAAAAATAGCTCCAAATGTTTCAAAGAAAATTGCCAATTAGGGCGAGATTTTACTGTTTATTAATGTTCCTAAAATAAAATTTTCGTTCTACTATTATGAAACAGAAAAATTAAGAAAATTTCAAAAAATGTACTTTGGGCGGCTTTAGATGACAGTTGACAAGAGTATGTGACAAATTCAAATAACAAGCCGAGACCAAGGGAAATAGAAAACTAATCCGGGATAGTCTCTGCCATTCTGTAGCAGCACTAGTTGAAATTCTTTTGATGTAAGTAAATCGTATTAGTTTGCAGAAGATATAGGCCCAGAACTACTATTACCAGAACTTTCAAACGAGAGTTGAACCTCAGTAAATATTAAAAATATTCGTATTGAATCGCTTTTATAATGGCTTTAGAAACACAAAAATACTATATTAGAGAGACCATTATTAATTTGGGATAATTTCAAAATAAAGTAGAGGTGCTACAGAATGGTACAGACTTTCTCGTATTAGTTTTCTATTTTCTTTGCTCTGGGCTAGCTATTCGGACTTGCATTGTACTTTTACCAGCTGCCATCTATTGCCGCCCAAAGTACATATTTTTAAATGGCTTCAAACATTACCCCTTTTCTTTGTTTATTAATAGTAGAGTGGAAATATTACTTTAAGAATATCAAAGAACAGTAAAACTTCGTTCTAAATGGCCATTTTCATTGAAACATTTGGAGCTATTTTTAAGAAAATGGCGTTTAAGCGTTTTTGTAAATACGAAATTTGAACTTTTTTTCACAGACATTTTTTTAATTTTACGAAAAACTTCATTGGAAGTCATTTAAAACACTTTAATTCAGAAAGGCAATAATGTATTCAAATTGCTAGAAATATACATTATAACTACGTGAGCAATACTTCAAAAAATACATATGTAAAATTTGTGAAAAAACAGTGAATAACAAAAATCAACTTAATGTCGAATTAAACAATGCATTTAGAACCATCAGAACAAAATTTTTAAGAAAAAATTTGGAGCCATTTAAAAAAATGGCGTTTAAGTGTTTCTGAATATGCGAAATTTTGAGCTCATTTTCACCGAAAAATTTTGAGATTTCGAGAAACTTTATATGACATCATTTAGAGCACATGTGCCCAGAATGAAATAATATGAACAAATAGCTCCTAATGTAAATAATAATGTCGTAAGAGACAGGTCAAAAATTTACATTAAAGAAAGAATAGAGAAAATAGCATTCATGGTATCTAATAGAGTTCATTTGGTACTATTCCTACCAAAAGTTTACAGAAAAAATTAGGAGCCGTTTTCGTGAAAATCTCCTTTTTGAATTCCACGCATTATTGCACGAAAAGTTATAAAATTTTCAATAAATCTGCATAACCTTAATGAAAGAACTAATTAAGAAGAAATAAATTACTTGAAAGAAAAATCTCAATCTTTAATTTTATAGTTATAGGAAGTCGCCGAAAAAACTTCAATGTTTGCAATTTTGAAAAATTCAGTTTTATCAGTGAAAACCTATCCAACCTTCATAAGTATATTTCACTCTATTCTTACAAGAAATTTAAAGAAACAATTTGGAGGCATTTTCGAGAAAAGTTTGAAAATGCTCTGGAGATCTTCATGTAAAGTACCCCAAAAGTTAATAAATGTTTTTCAAAATCACAGAGCTTCCAATCCGGTCAGATAGACAGGTGTTTATTCAGTTTGGAAAAAATCGTACACATAGTTTAGGCGCTAGTATTGTTTATATATACCAGACGGACAGGCAGATTGAGGTTTTGAAAAACATACTTTTTCGATGCCAGGAACATTTCTTTGAAATCTCGAACTCTATTTTCTGCAGCATTATATATATATATATATATATATAATACATCACTACACACACAACAGAGATAGGGGGAGAGTTTGAGACACTCGGAAGCCCCAACAAATTCATACAGCGGGAAACAGATAAGGACACGGCGGTTTAAGCAATATGAAGAAGCTAATTGTTAGTTGCTGCCTGCAGCGCGGCTGCGGCGATATTCTAGCTCACGGACAACGCGGATGGGTTCGTGTGACGCCGCGCTACCTACCAAATAGCGGAGCAGCTGACCGATCGTTCTTCTTTCTGCACGAGACGCCGAGGTGAGAGGTCCAGTGCGGTAGGCCAGAGCGGTAGTAATTAGAGAGAGCAGCCTTTTGGATGAGGGACGTCGAAGTGTTCAGACGTGCGTAGAGAGCTAGGTAAGTGAGGATTGGGAGATGTCATTTTGAAGAAAGTACGGTGCGAAGTAGTTGTTCATGTGAAAGAATAGTAGGATAGCGGAAGATTCAGCCATCTGAACTGTGATTAATTAGTCGAGTTTAATTTCATAAAGACTCTGGAAAGTAGTGGAATAGCTAGTTCGAGGCAGAATAGTGGCCGCACAAGCAAGAATTATGAGCTGTGGCGAGGCATCAGTAGAACAGTGCAGTTAGCTAAACTAGTAAGAAGTGTTGTAAAGCACGCCAGAAAACCGATACGCCGTTAACAAACACGCGTAAGGACTTTGAAATACGCATAGGCGTGTCGCATAAGGAAAGCGGCGAAGAAAGAATAAAAGGCGAGGATTCCGGTGTAGGGCGTGGTGACAGGAGAGAAAGACGACGTTTCTGCGACATCGCGCACGGCTGGTCTGCGAGGGAGGACACACGACGGCGACGTCGAACGCTTTGCAAGCTGCGCATTGTGCGCCCGGCAAAGGTAACAAACATTTTGTAAAGGGATTGAGAGCCGATAGAGGCTTGAACGATACTGCCGTAGGCTGTGATTGTAAATTTGCATATTCACGCAAGATATAGATAACGGCAAATCAATTGAAAGAACCTTGTACGCCGCTAATACAATTCATTCTACTGTTAAATGTCACGATAAAAGCTGTGTTAATATTTACTTCTCATTTGTGTAACCTTTATGAATATACTAACTGTAAATCATTGTATTTAATGTCATTCAATAATGTGTTCTGTGTAACAATCTAAGATTCTAGGTAGAAATAGGGATATACTCGTAAATTGTTGCACTTATCAGCCATGGAAGTTGTATTTTGTTGTTTAAACGGTGCGGGCCAAGCAATAATTACCATTCACGGCTACTTTGATGTAAAACGAGTAATGAATTAGGTAGAAACACTCAGTGTGAGCAAACGTTTTCAATTTTCAAAGGGTGTGTACAGCAATTTGATTTCGTGTTGTATATTTGTGTGCAGTTTGATATTTGTTTTCTTGTATTCTTTGTTCAGTGCTGATATATGTGTCATAAACTGGAGAATATACGCACTGTTTAACCTGAATCTGTATCTGGAAGTAAATCCTTCTCATACCCCAAAAGATCCTGCCCCCTTGATATTTCAAAGTTCGATTAGAGCCTTCGATCAAACGTCAGCAACTACGGCGGCGTACCCGTTACTAGAAGGAATGTTCCCTGGTCACCACTACTGCTGGCCAGATAATTAGATATCTTATTCGGTGTGATGAACTAGTAGCCTACGTGAGCATGCAAGCGAGTATGCCGCACCTCCCGTCTCGACGTAGCACGCCGGCTTCAGTTCCCTGCCTCAGTAGCCTATGCATTAAAATGCAGCGCCGCGCACAACCCACACGACTTACTACCGACACACCCAAGAATCAGAAGGAGTTTAGGTTCGGAGTCCGTTTATATACCTTCTGGGCCGGCTGACGAAACTGCGTCATCTCGCCGTTTCCTCCGACGCGTTTTCGCCGCCGGCCTGCCTAGGGGTTCCCAAGTTTGCCACCCACGACACGGCAACACTTCCCTTCTGCTCCCAGGTTTGCCTTTGTTCATCGCAGCGTCTCTTCCGCCAGCGCTGTCCAAGCATGAAATGCACGTGGCTGATATTTGGTACAAGGCGACTGATATGACGCCGCAGTATTCGGAGTGTCCAAATTTCACAAGTATATTTACGGTCGGCCGAATTTGGTGTTCATCACGGACCACAAACCACTTTTGGGCATCTTCAAAGTAGGATCAGTGACGCCCGAGCATCTCTCTCCGATGATGATACGTTGGACCATAATACTGGGGGCTTACGATTACACTTTCGTCTACAGGCCAGGAAAACTTCACGGCAATGCGGATGTGCTGTCAATACACCCTTTGCCCCATCAACCAGAGGACGTATATCCAGAGCCAGCGGGCATTCACATACTTGAAATACGTGATGCGCCAATCAGCCGTTCTGAGCTTTCCTCGAAAAACGAAAAAAAACATTCTTGCAGAGGTTTCTAAATTCGTTAAAAATGGGTGGCCAAGAAAAGTTCAGGGAGAGCTTCTGCCATATTGGAGCTGCCGCCAGGACCTATCAATTCAAGAAGGATGTCTACTGAAAGGATGTCGGATTGTCGTGCCTGAAACTCTGAAGCAGCGGATTCTACAATTAACTTATCGCATCATGGAATCGTTAACAGCAAGGCAATTGCTCGAAATCTCTTCTGGTGGCCTGGAAACGACCAGGCTATCGAGGACAAAGTCAGCCGTTGTCAAACGAGTCAGGAACTTCGACAGACCCGTCCCTCTGCCCCGTGCTTACAATGGCCGACAGCAGTGCAGTCATGGGACAGAATTCATATCGACTACCTAGGCCCAGTCGACGGACATACCTTCCTGATCTGTGTCGATGCATTTTCGCACTACCCCATCGTCAGAGAGGTATCCTCAATGTCTTCGGCAACTCTCATCCGCCACATGAGAGACATCTTTGCGGATTTTGGCCCTCCTGAATGTCTGGTATCCGACAACGGCACCCAGTTGGTATCAGAGGAATTTCGAAAATTCTTGCACAAAAACGGCGTCAAATTTATGAACTCACCTCCATATCACCCCGCTTCCAACAGACTGGTGGCGCAAGCAGTTCATTCGTTCAAAGATCTCGCAAAATTTTCAGATGGACATTGGCCAGCACGGACTGCGGAGACATTGTTCGCTATGAGGACCACACCATGCAGTACAACGGGTCAAACACCTGCTCAATTGTTCTTCCCAAATTTGCGAGTACGGTCGCCTTTGGAACTGACACTCATCTTCGCCGGCGATTTCGAGCGGATTAGACCGAGCCAAAGTTCGTCAGTTCAGAGTGGGTGATGTCATACGCTTCCGAGATTATCGGAACTTTAGACCCAAGTGGTCATTGGGAAAAATCGTGGCCCCCAAAGGAAAACGAGTGTACATTATTCAAGATCAAGAGGGGGTTACTCATAACCGAAGCGTCTATCAAATCTTGGCAAGCAAGGAAGAGACTAAAGTGGAATTGGCTAGCGCTGATCCGTTAAGACAACTTGATTTAAATCGACAAACCACGTCAGCGGGCTCTGTGGCTGATTCTGAGGATGCCCCTAGAGCTGATGCTCTTGTTCCCATTGAACAGCCTATCATTCCATCACAGCAACCTGAACCAAAACAACCTGAGACAGAGGTAGTGAACCCGTCTCAAAACACAGGATCTGAGGTTGACATAGGACCTCCAGGTGTCCAACAGAACAGGCGTTCGCAGAGAAACCGAAGACCTCCAGCATACCTTACAGAAAAATACTATCCGTATTAATCCAGTAGCTCTTCACTTAGATTCAGTATTATCCGATTATTATATTTTCTTTAATAAGTAAAATTGTTAAATCATCTATGGTAGATTAAAGTGTTAAACTATCTGAAGTTGAATAATGCTAGATCTGTTGATAACCTACATAAATCTTTATAATAATGTATCTTATTTTTGCCGGTCTTAAGACCATTGTAATTGGTTGTTAACTGATCATATTATAATGAGACGTTGTGTATATTCTTTTACTTTAGTTTAAATAATTGATTTTCTTATTATTATTGTAACTTCATTCTCGGGGGAAATGTTGTAAACACGCCTAGTCAGTGTCGCCATCTATGATGCTCGATCGGTAGTCGTATCTCGTTTTTCCCAGAGTCGTGTCCACCGCCAACGTCAACACAGACGTTATTCTTTTGTCACTTTGTATTCAGCTAAACTTATGTTAAAATAAAGATCGGTTTGTTAAACGAGAAATGTGACTTCAATACTACCTGCACGAACACAACAATTTCTTTTAAACATTGCATTTTGTACACCTTCATTGTGTTATTTTTGGTTGATTATGGTCGGAAACTGTCACGTTGTACCACTTGCAAAATTATTCTCAACACTCTCCATGCAACATGGCAGCCAGCGACTATTCTGGCTTTTCAAACGATGTGCCCGTGCTGTAGTCATGTGGCTCGTGACGCAAACTGGTGTTATGCAGTTCGAGCAAAATTCGTGCGCCGGTGGAACCCATGTATTTCCGCCATGCCTGGTGCTAGGGAGCTTGAGAAATCGACTGCAATCTCGATTTTTTGCTCTGCACAAAAGTGAAGCAAAATCGAACTGTGCATTAGCGAAAGATCGAGTGCGGTTGATTGCGGTAACGCTTTACTGTGCAAAAACTCCCCATAAACTATTTGACAAGAGCAAAAAACTGACTACGTTCAGATATTACAAAAACCTTTCAGTAATTTCAGGGAAAGTACATTGAAACGCAGAACGTTAAATCATCTCATGCAGTTATACATACCTGTGCGGTTTCGTTCATATGAAGTCTTTCTCTCTCAATGTAATTTGCCTGAACACCTTCCGCTTTTGAAGGTTGCAGTAAATATTAGAAATGTACCGTGATGGTGGCTGAAACAATCGAATAAATTATTAGGTATCAGTAATGTGTAATGATTGGTAGCCCTAACTAATAGTAACTATCGATGATTTATGTTTCCTTTGATCTGGGGGATCTGCTCAGCACTTAAGTAACTGTCAACTTTCTTTTGTTTCGTTTGTTGTCTTCACATCAAGGTAAACATTCCATTGAATAGAAACATAAGTAAATTAAGTAATTAAATATAATACAATTATATTTGTTCGAATTATTCTATAACCTCTGAAGCGTCTTCATCTACTCTGACAATAGATGTAGATCAAGTAGTATATTTTACGTAGAAACTGATTCTAGTATAAGAATCCTATTATAAGAAAATGAGGGCCGTATTCTTAGTCATCACTTATACGATTAGTAAACGCTTAAGTAATAAGGGTTTACTTAATGTAAGTAGACTCTCAGGACAGTTTCGTATTCATAGACACCACTTATTCGAGAGTCGCACTGAGGCAATATTTCGCTCTATATTATTTGACAACATTGCTTTATTGGTTACTGAAACGAATCTAGAAGGCCGCGTCAATATTCTTTACAATTTTGGCGGTTCTTCTAAGCGTATGAATAGCATTTGTTTTCATCGATAGACGTGTCAACAGAAAGGAAATTATAAATTTCGTTTCGTAATTTTCGTTTCGTTTCTAATTTGTTTACAACTGTTCCCTTTGCAAAACGATATCTCCTTAAATTCATGTTGACTATAGATTTCTAAAGGCTTTTCCATGACTCTCAAATATCGTTTTGGTATAAGATCTTCCATATTAATTTCATTATACTACAAAAAATCATCGAAATCATTCATGTTATCCATGTTGAAAAATGAGTGTCTATAAGGGCACAGAAAATCTCACTTATACGAATAATTGAATGCTTAAGAAAACACTTAAGTGACAACTATGAATTGAAAATAAGTAAACACTTACGTGTTCCTCGAAAATACGTGTGACTGATACGGCCGTGAGTCTCTTGACCGTGTTTGTTCAAGAACTTTCATTAGACGAGAATAATATAATAATATTCATTACATTGACGAAAGGTATTTTAAAATTAGGTTCGTAGTTCAGGTAATAATATGTTATTATATTAAAGTAAAACTAGGGTACCCGTGCGAGAACACTTGCATATAAAAATCCACCCTCTTTCCTATCCTTCCATTTTCATATTAAAGGGAAAGTTGTTAACGAAACGTGTTAATTTGTTTAAAAATATATAAATATAACTTACAATATTCTTACATAATATCATATAAAAACAATGAAATTGATGTTTGAAACAAATTTTGAATAAAGATTTATTCAGTATTATAGACAAATGGCCATGGAACAATTCACATCACTTCCTTAAAAACAATATTTGAAGTAATTATACAATCATCCTTGACAGCTTTCCGCTTTTCTTGATAGTCCCAGAAATAATATAAAAGGTTTTTACTCTTGAGAAAGCGACGTAAATTTTTGTCCTGCCAAAATAGAGCATCGGGCAAGTACTCCCCTCCCATGGAAATATTATTTAACTTTAATATCGAACTGAGAGGTCCGCCCCTGGAATTCAATGGCCTATAATATCAAGAAATTAATTTAATTTCATATATAATTGCAGATTCTGCACGTCTCCGAATAAGTGGGTTGTATAGATAAGTGCCGGACCAGCAAAATGAGATAGAATGTCCAAGAAGCCCTCATCCTATAGATTACGTTGCTAGGAACGTTTCTATAAGGACGTCGGGCCCCAAATGTCAGATTTTAAGGCTATAGAACGCTTCGTTTAGAAGTTATTAACTAAATATATTTTTAAAATTCTGCCAATGTTACGGGTGGTATTTGACATGAATATTTAGATGCCTTTTGTTTCAACAAATTATTCATTTGTTAATGTCAAAGCGTAATTCTTCACGTCTCCGCAAAATTCTTTCTTTAGAGACATCATATATAAAGATTTCTTGCGTGTGAGAGCCAAAAAAATCATCTATACTACTGAAATAATATAGGAGAGGAATTTATATAATATAAACAATAAAACATGAGGTGATGTAGCAGCATCTGAATTATCGTATCAACTATAATTCCAAATTTGTTTTCTAAGCAAGATTTAGTATAAATTCCATCTAACATTAATTAACCTATTGTAATCTGAGTCCTGCAATGTTTTGCATTTTTTCTTAGCACCCTACAAAATATTATCTTCTGCTTGTTCTTGCTGTGGACTGATCTTACACTTTTTTATTCACTTTGGTTAAGTAAAGTCAAACATTACCCATTATAATCAGTTCCTTAATAACGTATTAACCGCCCTAGAGCAGTAATGTACTTCATTACAACACTAGGGTGATAAAGTAATGGCGTACTTTGCTATTACTCTTTTGGAAATATTTTGAACTTCTATATCTTGTATCCTTCACTTTTCCTCTTTAAAAGTGCTAATAACTAAGTAAACTTACTGATATCAATATTGTCATTAAGTATTATTATATTCTTTAGCAAAGAGAAGTGGACCCAAAGACTACTTGGTTTCTCCTCGCTCTGGCCGAAAAGCAATCAATAAAATTTTTTTCCGATATGAAGTGTGAATGCGATGTGAGTGCGAACCGTGGACGTGACAAACTATATCGCGAAGCGACCCGTCATCGCCCGGACGCGTTCCCGTCGCTACCCTCACCAAGCGCCGCTGAGAAGCTGCCGGCCGCCGCCGCCGCCTAATCCAGGGCCGCCCAGGCCGGCCCATCCTGGCCTAATCCAGGGCCGCCACCAAGCGCCGCCCGCACCAAGCCGCCGGCCGACGGCCGCCGCTGGCCTAATCCGGGGCCGCCGCCGTGACTGCCAAGGGGCCGCCACAAAGGGACATGGGGCAAGCTAACCGTCGACGCCCGCCGCCAGACCCGCTGAGCGTTGGAACGCCCGAGCGCTGCACCTGTGAGCTGGATCACGACCGCCCGGAAGGGCAAATGAACTCTGACCATACCGGCCGTTAATAAGTTAAGATTAGATTTAAGTTAGTTATAAGTTTATTCATGTCACTGGGCTTCACCCACACACTAAACTAAGTGATTTAAGTAGTTTATGAAAATGCTGGAGTATTTTTCTCAAGTAGTTAGGCAAGCATGCATGCCTCCCTCTAGGGAGTCTGCCGACGAAGCAGCCGGGCAAAGCTGGATCGCCGAAGGAATCAGGTAATCGGGGAGGCGGTGGTTACAATATTGAAGGAGAGAATGGATGGTGTGTTGAGTTCGGAAGATATTAAAGTTCGTGCTGGGAATTCAACGGAAGATATGCTGAATAACGCGGTTTTCAATTTTGTTACGATTTTTATATGTTGTGGGGGGAATTGCGGACCATGTGGAAAGGGCATATGTGATGACGGATGTGATGTGAGTATAGTAAAGAAATAGCTTTTTGTTAATGGAAAGTGAAGAGTGGCGGAAGATAGATTTGAGGAACTTTATTTTTTGATTTGCTTTACGTCGACGGTATTGAGATGAGAAGTCCAAGTTAATTTAGAAGGGAAAGTGAGAAAAATATATTTAATTTCTGAGGAACAGGGGATAGGTGTGTTGTTTATAGTTATAGGTAAGAATGGGTGTGGAAATATTCGCCAGGTAAAGATGAAAGTTTGACATTTACTTGAGTCAACATTTTTTGGAACCTGTGGGATACTGTGTGGGTTGCGTGTTCTAGGTTGTTGATAGAGTCTTTAGGGTTCGGGTGGGGTGAGAGAAGAGCCAGGTCATATGCACATAAGAATTATTTAACATCATGGCAGATGGGGAAGATCATTTAGGTAGAAAAGAGGGTAGGGGAGAGAGTTGCACCTTGTGAAACTCCTGCGAAAGGGATGGGAGGGGGAGAAATGTGAGAGGTATTTTGTTTTAAAAGTTCTGCGAGTTAAGTAATTGGATAGGAGGTTAAGAACAAAATTTGGGAGATATGATTTTAATTTCAAGAGAAAAGTTTTGTGGTCAATGGTGTCGGTGAAAGATAGGTAAGAAAAATTGTTGGGGTATGGCATTCTGTGTGAAGTTCTGTGGCGCTGTTGATAGCGACGTGAAGTGTTTTAAGGGCTGAGGACCGTTCGAAGCGGAAACCAAATTGGGAGAATCGAATGTGGGGTTCAAGACAAGGGTTCATAAATTTTGAAATATTTTTTTTCAAGTATCTTTGCCGGGATAGAAAAAAGGCTAATAGATCGGTAGTTTTCAGGTTGTCTGGGGCCTTTATGGGGTTTTGGAAACAATGGCGGAGGCGGATTTCCAATGATTGGGAATGTAAGCGAATTGAAGGCGGGAGTTGCAGATTTGGTTTAGATGAGACATTTCATTTGTGGTTAAGATTTTAAGGTGCATAGAATTTATTTAGTCAGGTCCGGGAGTTGAGATGTGAAGGGATCTAATAGTCTCAGTGGTGTCTTACTTGTGGTCCACATTTCGTTCTGGGGTAATGGAGGGGGTAAGAATTAGAGGTAATAAGAGGGTATGCTTGTGATGGTGGAGGTAACGCGATTTGCAAGGTTGGTGGCCGAGGTGCTGTGGGACATGTGATTTTGGGCTTTCCGTTTCTGTCTTGATTTATAGTGAAATGCGGGGAGTTAAAGTGGATCAATTGAAGGCTTTCTTCATGTGATGGTTAAAATGTAAAATAGCCGGGTCAATGACGTCCACGTACATAAGGAAGAAGGGTAATTCATTTTCTCAGAGATGTGTCTTTTAAATTGTGACCTGTTGCTATGGATCATTTCGAAAGGGTTTTGGGTGGGATGCACTATTGTTCGTGTTAATAAAGTGACAGAAGGTGGTCAGATATTAGCTCGTGACCAACGTATGAGGCAGTGACAGTGATGCCATGGGTATGAATAATAATGTTTAGTATGTCATGGGGAATATATTATCGAGAAGAATGAGTTCAGGAGGGACAAGAACGATGATTTCTGGATGGCCGTGAAGTATTCGTTCGGAAACATTAGAAGTTAAGCAGCCCCAGTGTTGGTCACCATGGTTGGTCACCAGCTATGATACTAGGGGTGGAGGATGCAATACACCAGTCTGGTATTTGATGATTTGTACATTTAGATAGATATGTAGTCAGGAGAGGATATGTGTATAATGGTTAATTGTTGATTTGGAAGATGGTGGTTGAGGGTGGGGTGATTAGAGTATGGCGAATATTGTTGCGTATTAAAATAGCGGAGCCGCCTACTTGAGTTGGTCTGTCAGATTGGTAAGTTACATAATTTGGAATGTGGAAGGGCAGGTGTGGTTTGAGGAAGGTATGTTGAATGAAGACGGCAAAGTCTGAAAGGAATTGTTGGATGGATGGTTTCTTGGTGGAGAGTCTTCTGTTAGGGCTCCAGGTGCTTAAGATAGGAGGGGAGAAGAAGAGGAATTCATTTTAGAAACGTTCATAGTTTAGTTTCTAGTGTCGTCGGAGGATTTGAGTATCTTCTCTTCAAATCCTCTCATTTCTTAATGGTTTGAAGAAGTGTGGAGATCTTGCAGGATTTTATTAATGTGAAGAGTTCTTTCAGATCACAGATAGTAGTTGATGGAGTAATTGGTATTGTAAGGGTGTTCTCATAATACATGTTGGAAGGTGAGAATTGGAGTGTTTCGGATAGGTTGGAGGTTGAAAGTGTGGTTAGTGGTGGAGAAGGTTTATCTCAGAGATTGTACTCTTTGAAGATTGACTTCTCTTCGTTGTTGAAGTTGAAGGAGAGTGGGACAGTTGGAGTGGTTGGCTGGGTGGTTCTGAATGCAGTTAATACACTTTAGTGTGAATGAACCTTGGGATTGGTTAGGGCATTGATCTGTAAGTTGTGGTTGGGCGTAGCAACACCAGGTAGGGGTTTTGTGACCGTAGGCTCAGATATGATTGAAGAGTTGACAGATGACATCTTGTAATTATATTTGCAGTTGTCTATAGTGACACGATGCAAGGGAAAGATAGCGGTGGTTCCTCTTGACTTTTCATGTCATATAGGCCTAGTTTTGTTGTGTTTGTTTGGGTTGGGCCGGATCATATCAAAGATTTGGATGCAGGTGAAGTTCTGTTCTTGGATTTTCTGTCGGAGGGTGAGGTGTTGTTTGGGGGGGGGGTGCCTTCAAGGATTAATTTTTCACGGGTTTCTGGAGTAGCTTTGTTGTAATGGAAAATATGGAGGGGCCAAAAAGAAGAGTTTTCTGAGGTGTTGGTTACTTTTTAATACAAGAAGTCTGAAAGTAAGTTTATGATGGGTAGAGATGGATTTTTGGTGAATATGAGATTGCCTTTTGCATATTTGTCTGGGATCTTCACTGGTGCAGAAATTGGAGTTTTTTAATGAGTTATTTGCCATCCAGGAAGTCGGTGGTAGAGATGAATATTATTTCGATTCTGTGTCGAGAGGTCTGAGCGAGGGTTCGAAGTTTGTAGGTGGTTGAAGATGATTGGGTTGAGTCGGTATTTGGAGAGTTTTCCATTGAAAAATGTTGGAAGATTTTAAAGGAGAGCTTTCTTGTAGGGATTCTTCAAGAGGGTGAAATTGATGTTTGGTAGGAAAAGAGTTTGAAGAAACACGTTTTCGAGGCTTAGAAGTGTGCTTAGGGTCAAGACAGCCATCACTGCGGAAATAGTTAGGGTAGGGTGGAGGGAAGGAACTTTGATTTTTGAAGAGAATGTGACGTTCCGGTAGGGTTGGGGAAGTAGGAACGCTGGCCGCATTCACTAACCTGCCTGCCTTCCTCGGGTGGCATGCTGGTGGTCTGTGTCTTGGAAAAGTCTGAACAACTTGTACTTCCGTCCATTCCCTGTCATCCGGGGGCGAGGGGCACGTCCGAAGCCGTCGCTTCCGTTCGTTGTTGTTGTCAAGTGCTCGGCGGTTTGATTCTTCACTCCAATCTTCTATTGGAAATATCGAAAAGTCGAGCGGTAGCCTACCGACAACCGGGTGATGTAAGCGAATCACTAAAAGAGGTTTACATCTTCCCAGCCACGGATGGTAATATGTATGGACTTGGCGCGATAGCCCGTGAACGGGCTCAGGCCTATTGGCGACGTCCCTGACTCGCGCACATGAGTTAAGCGGATACGTGTGGTTAGATGCAAAACATTCCGGTTTTCTCAACCTGAGAAGTGAATTTTCTTGTCACACAGCAACATTTACTGGGACATTGCAAGGAAAACACTCACTATAGTCCTGGAATCCAGGAATCGAACATGGGGTCGCGGCCACATAGTGGAAAGCGGGAACGCTGACCACGAGCTAGCCACGAGTCCACGGATGGTAGTATGTGATGTAAAAACAGGGTAATAAGGTATTACCTTTTATAAAACGGTTTACCGTCACAAGGCGAAATACGGTTTTCCATCACTCAGCAACAGGTTTCGCTAAGCACGCGATAATACGGAAAATCACAAAAATACGTGCTCATAGTGGACTACAGGCCGGTCAGCTCAATGTACCTAAGGTACACCATGTATCTAAGACTTCCTTAGTACTTCCACTCGTTCAGGGTTTTAAAAGGTCGTTGGCCAAGGAGGTTATAATATATTACGTATGAATAACCTTCTTGCCGCTGGCTAACTCTTACTTTCTGTTGGCCAATAGATGACTGCACTCTCCCGGAAGTAGCTTGACAAAATACGCGCCCATTTTTAAATGCCCGGGCAGTTCACGAAATAGGAAAGACAATAACAATAATTATTTGAATTTTATATCAACAATATTGTTCATTCATAATGGATATAAAATGTCTTATGATTAATATTTATAATAAAAACAATTGAATTTGATGACTTTGATGAGTTCATGACTTGTTACTATCGAAAATTAATAAAAGATATAATCTTATGACGGGGGGGGGGGTCTGATGCTCTATTGGGGAACCAGCTTTGGTAGTGCCACTGATTTAAATGAAGGAGAATAATATTTTTTAAAGCTCAAATAAAATAGTTTTGAATGTTTGCAAAATAGAAGGATCTCAGGAAAAATCTTGGAAAACACTTGCCCATCCATAATTTATTGTTTTCGATGAGGCAATTTCATCTGAAATCATCATTGAATTACAACAACTGTTAGAAAAAGATCAAGTTGGAAATACCTGAGAAAATAATGGCAGTGAAAATCTTCTAAATAACTGTTACTATATTACTGCTATATATTAAATATAAAAAAATGGAATAAATTAATTATCAACTAAAAGATTTCTTTCAACAAACAATTCTTTGCCTAGCTTGTTGTGCCTTAAGAAGAAAAGTATTTTAAATTGTCAGTGAATGTTTTGGAATAACCTTATAAAAGACTAACATTGATTAAAAAGTTATTGTTTGCAGTTTTCGTGAACTTTTGATTTTCATACTCGTTTCAGCCATATTTATCATAGGATTACAAACTTAATATTTCATTACATTTGTCATATTCATTTTTTCCATGTTAAGAAGACAGAAACCAATAACTCAAAACATTTTGTTTTCCAACATTGTTGCTTTCCAATGTTCATGGGTTGTCTCAAATTAAGATTTCATGTAGTATTTTCAATAAATTGGCAATTTTATCAAATGCTGCATGTCAAACACCACAATGTAAGATACAATTAGAATCTTATTATATTAACCTACATTTCTGAAAGAGCTTCAGATCCATATCAGATTTTGCCATTACATTCTTTGCTATTGACATTATATATTTGCCTGACAAAAAAATTGACTTTTTTTATTCATGAGGTAGGCCTACTGCTTTAGAATTATAGATTTAAAATTAAGTCACCATATACAATACATAAATGACTAATGTATGTAATGAATTTGAAGGGCACTTGCAAGTTCAATAAAAGCCACAAAAAATATTTCCTTCTACTAGCTCGCCTTCCATTGTAACACGAGAACGTATTATAATCATTTGCCAGAAAAGGTGATTTGTCGGCAGAAAAAGTCTCATTTCCGGACTCTGGTAAAGAAAAAGAGGTTAAATCTTGTTCTAACATGTAGTAAATTATTTCCTTTAAAACATTGTATAGTCTGGATCCATGTTTTGTGGGTCCTTCTTACTGGATAAGCTATTAGCGGCCAAACGGGTATCTGTCTGTTTTGTTAGTCCGTCTGTGGTCAACGCTAGTGTCTAAACTGCTCAGAAAATTTTGATTGATATTCCCAAAATTGATATTCCCCCATCACTTTAAAGTAACTCGAGGTGAGGTTGATTTTTTGGGGCACTCGACATGAAGCCTCGATTAAATCATTTTCGGAATTTTCTGAAAAATGTCTTCAATTTTGTTTACAGAATTTATCATCAAATTGTGAAAAAAACTCTTAAAATAATGGCACAGGTCTCAATTTCTTTGAAATTTCTGATTTTACAAAAAAAGTTCAATTTTTTGCAGTGGTACACTTTTTCAAATATATCAATAATTTTTACATAATTTTGTGAGAAATTTGGGCAGGTATTAAACAATTATTTTCTCTAAACTGACTAAGAATTTTTCTAAAATGTTTTTTCTTTCCATTTATTTCTTAACTTTTCCTAGTTTGTATCAAAGGATGGTATAAAAACTGACGGCATTTCTGGCGAATACACTGTATTTTCAAAAATTCAAAACTAGAAATTTGAAGACAGACATTTTTGTCTTTAATAATATTTTTTCTAAGAATTGTATCTTATTAAAGGATTTCTTTTTTTTTCGATAAACAATGCAGTTTTCGCGAAATTTCTGCTTGAAGTTAATGCACATGAATAAAAAAAACTCCAAAACAAACCCTCCGATTTTTTCTTTACATTTTATGTATGAATAGAACAAGGGACCCTTAAAAGTGTGGCAATTTTGTAGAACTCTGAATTATCAAAAATTTGTTAAAGTTAGAAATAATATGAGAAAGCATGTGCTATTGGAGCACCCGTAGTTACAGCTTCTTCACAATTTGGATGGATACAATCTATATTTCAGGTGATGTGTTATTTCCAAACCCATTACTTGAATGTTTCATTAATATTATTAATTTATTTGCATAAATTGGTTTTAAATTTGTGTATGACCTTATGATGACAAAGGAATTATAAGAATCTCTTGAAAATATTTTTTGGTGAGACAATGTCATTGCTAAATGATTTAATTGTCTTCCACTAAAGCCTTCACAATTGCATAGAAGTTATGTAGAACATTAGCAAAGTCAAATAAACCTGATTAAATGATGAGAGTATGCTAAATAAATTGCATAAAAGGCTGAAGAAATATTCCTTTTTTTCATAATATAAACATTCATAAGAGTTTATCCATATGATGTTATATTTCATTTACTTGCATAAAGATATATTAATGTATTTTATGTCAAATGTCAAAAAAAATGAGTGAGTAGGTTTGTATGAAATAATTACTGCAATATTCTGTGATAAGTTATCAAAAATTTATTCGATGATGTATTATGTACAGATTATTATAGTACAAACCGTGAAATTGAAAACATGATACAAAGGAAGTAAAGTGCAAGCATAAAGGCAAAACTGGAGAATTAAAAATTGAAATGGCAACATGACTTTTTTTATTCTTAAAAGTTTCTTATATTTTTTGTAAACCAACTTATTCTTTCATCTTGAATTATGGAAGTTTGGACACATAGGCTACTGTTTTTACTTTGCTTGTTAATAGTTTGTTAAGTATGCAAATTCTGGAGCGGATAACATCTCCCCTGCCATGACAACTTTATAAAGTGATTCCTATCGGTTTATGTGTTATTTGATGCTTGTATGTGTGTTAGTGTGTTGGCGTGTGTGTGACATATGCAACAGCAGTGTCAGAACTAGAAACCTACAAGCTGCCGGAGGAAGCTACGTGGAGCAGAACTGCTGGGGCATACCCTAGGAACCACTCGGAGTGCTCCGGGACATGGCTCCACAACCAGCGAGACATCAGCTGACAGGATGTAAGGCTAACTTAAAATCATGTGTTCATGTTATAGTTTCATTTAAAATTTTCCTCTCAGTACTGGCAGATTTATAGCTCTTACTTCAAGACTTTTTTGAAAAGTCGTTGTTTCAATTTTTTATATACATATATGTTTCACAACACATTATATGAACATACAATACTGTAGAAACAACTATATTATTGTATGCTTATATCATGCATAGGAAATATATTTCCATATCACTATGTAATTGTTTGCTTGAAAACAAATAAAATGCAACAGGTTGGGCACACACCCATTTGTCAATAAACTGGAACAGTTTTTATTTCAATTTTGAAGCAGATTGTTATCAAATATACACAATGAATGTCGTTGAAGCATAAGCTTAAGAAAAAATTTCCTCTTTTATTGAAATTTGTATTTTTAATATTTAATTCAGATTTGAAGGTTTGTAGGTTACATCATAGTGTTTATGAAAATGTTTATAGTGTACTTGTGTGTGTTTGCTTTGTGAGTGTGTGCACCAAACTCATCAGGTTGCCACATGAAATATATTAGATGGAATGCATTAAGTTCTATTTAATTAGATTTTTCTTTCTTAACAAAATCAATTAGCTTATACTTTTCTTACTTCGGCATCTAGACCAGCTTTGCACCGAATGTTAAGTACTATGAAATCTACATTAGCCATAGTATACATGGCCACTGCAGTTCCGTACAGAGAAGAAGAGCGAGTGACTTCGGCTGGCCTGGGCTAGCCCGGGCCAGCAGCAGCACTCTGACATATCTTGAAGCTTCAACAACATTATTATTTAATATTATCATTTAATTATGATTATCTTAGTAGAATTAACATCTCCCCGTCTCTCCCTCTCTCGCTTTCATTCACACTTTCACACACTTCCACTCGCACTTGCCAACCACCACATAACATTGTGCTAGAGAAGCATTTCCTAGGAGGAAAACTGCTTGAAACAGAGTTGAACTCATTTAGAGAGCATCACAGTTGTCAGCAGCAATCTAACCGCACTTATCATGCATTTGTGTTTATTTTCTTTTTGTAACATTGGTTATCATGTGTAAAAAAGCTATGCAGAACATAACAAGATTTCTTGTTCTTTTCAAACTTTGAGCAACAACTGTTATTTTTTAAAGCCTGTTATTTATAATTATTCTCAATTAAACATAATGGAAATTTGGTGATACATGAAATTTTTTTGTCTTTCAATCCTTTCCACATACAGTAACCAATTTGTGCATAACCAGTATTTACTTATACAAATATTCTTTAATGGTTTGGGTGCAGGCGTGATGCAATACAGCTTGTGTCAATGTATAGTAACATTTGTCTTCAGATAATGCATTTATGTATTTACATGGTTAACACTAGTTGATTGTTTTCATTATATAAAAAAAATACTTTGTTACGGACATCATATTGCACTAACTGGACTAACTGACAAATCACATATTTGGCAGCCATGTTGCAGGAATTTACAAAGCTCTAGAGCAGACTTAAAGCCATTCACATTAAGAGATTGGATTCTTTTCAAGAAGCCAGAATTATGATCAATGTTGCTCACAAAGACACAGCAGAGACTGGAAATTGTTTTAAAGAAAAATTGGCAAAAATTTTGATTTCTAATTTTGGTCGTGCCTCTCGGTTAAGCCCTATATCCCATGTTGTTTAAATCTCATGAACAAAGCTCATTATTTTGGCCTTCGATTTAACCTTATGGTAGAACCATTATTCACAGTTTTTAGAATGTAATGTAAACTTATACAGCACTCTGATAAACAGTGAATAAGATGCAATGAAAATTCTCAATCTTTGTGTCCTTAAAGAAATAAAAGAGGACCAGGGGATTTCAATATTTTTGTATAAAAGCCACTATATAAAATTTAAAAACATCAAGCAGATGAAGTCAAGTTTGTTTGGTAAAAATATGTTCTTTCATCTGCTGTTTGTTTTGTAAAAGTCAGAAAAAATTTAAAAGGGCAAATATGAAAACTTCCATCTGACAGGGGTCTTTGGAACTGCTAAGGCAAGACAAGTCTGGAAAGATCTGGATAGAGCCCTCATTGCTGCACAGCAGGGGAAGAGACAGTTGATGTAGGGCTGCAACCAGAGCTTTGGACAAGTGTTGATACACAATTTTAAATCAAGTATCTAATACTTTCTCTTCTCATACTATTTTCAACATCTGGAAATAACGTGACACAAACATTCAGAATATAGTTTAAAATATTGTTCAAAAGTGGCATTCAGACATTTTACTCCATTATTTGAGCTACAAAATTATTTGTCACTCACTGTTTCTCAGATATGCAAAAGCCTACAAAATACTATAAGCTACAAGTTTAATCGAAGGTTCTGGGCTTTGCTATATAAGATTGAACTGCAAACTGCAGGAAATTTCCTAGTAGGTACCAAAGCCCTTCTCACAACAGGAATTGTCAAACGTGAGTTTTCTGAAAGGTAGATGTTTCTCCATTTACGGAAAAACACTCCAATTAATGCTTCACGAATCACTTCAATGATTTGTGAAGGGAGTTTTGAAAGGCATCCACCTTTAAGACACTTGAAATGTACTGGGAGAAAACAAATAAAAATACCCCCTCCCATCACCAAATATTGAAAACATGATTTTCAATAGGTTCATCCATGAAACAGGGCAGTGAGTAGGCTACTAGACCTTGTGCAATAGGAATGTTCCACCTGAAGAAAAAACATAACATAACATAAAATTCAACATTTTAGTTTCTTTAGAACTCTGCAACACATTTGCACGGTTTCCCCTGCAGACAGTGGATGGAGAACTCTCCTGCCACAGCCCCGTCTTGTTCCTCAACAGGCTTCAGGATGGAAATACAGTATTTATATTGTTACACCCAGAAGACTTCTTGGCATAAAAAGGAAAACTGTGTAGAAAAATAACAAGTGGAAAACACGACAAGAGCTTGCATAAGGAGAAAAATAACAATAGTGTCCCAGTCCTGATTTCCTCAACTTTTAAAAAACACAAGCAACATGCACATGTCTCTTCAGCTAAAGTTATTTGGGCCATCATCAAAGCTTATTTTGTGCTCCAATGATAATATTAGCAAGAAAAATAAACAATCAATACAAAAATAATTAATGTGACGATAGTCGAGTCCACACGTCCAGTACAAAGCTTGGCTGTTTCAACAGAGGATACTGCAGCACTGGCAAACTGGATAATTAATGGAATCAATTGAAAATCGTCTTGCAAATGAAGCACATGTTCGTGTTCTTGTTTATAACTATAGTTTTCAAGAACCGTAACAAGCTGATGCGGACAATGAGGCAGCGTATCGCGAGAGGCCACTGAACTCCGCAGCCGCCCCTCCCCTCCTTAGTGCCCTGGTCCCGCGCATCGAGCGCCGGACCGGAGAGTCGGAAAAAGGTGTCACACGCAGACAGCACAAGAAACCGAAAAACCCAAAGCAAGCAGTGCCGGCCGGCCGGTGGATGGCGAGGCCGCCGCCGCAACCGTCGCCGCCGCCGCCGCGACCGCCGCCGCACCGCGCCGCCACCGCCGCCGCCGCCGCGCGCCCGCCGCCGCGCCGCGCCGCCCGCCGCCGCCGCCGCCACCCCGCCGCCGCGCGCGCGCCGGGGGGAAGCGGCCAGCGCGCGCGGCCGGCTGGGCGCGCGGGGCGCGGCGGGGCGGCGCGGCGGCGCGGGCGGGAGCGCGGCCCTCACGGGAGGGGGCCGCTGCGCCAGTGAACGGAGGGCGGCCGCCGCCCCGCCTCAGACGTCCGCCGTCCGCGACGCGGCGCTCGGCGGACGCGAGCGCGAGTGGATCACCACCTTGTGGTCCGTTCTTGGTGACGAAGCCGTCGCTCTCGACGAGCACGGCGGTCTGGCGCGCGGGGTCGTCGGCGTCCGCCGCTCCCGCTGCCGGGCTGGGCGCGCCGCCGCCCGCAGCAGGGCGTCCCCGCCGCCCGCGCCGGCGCCGCCGTCGCCGCCCGCGTCGTCCGAGTCTTCGCCGGGCCCGCCCAGGCGCGCCTGCTTGTGCTTGCGCCACGCGTTTTGGATGAGCCGCGCGCAGTACTCCTCGCGCTGCCTCCACAGCGTGGACGACACGGGCTCGTAGCCCACCTCGTCGGGCCGCGCCTTCACCTCGTCCAGCTCCCCCGTTTCCTCGATGGGGTTGCCCTTCCGCGCGAAGAAGTCCTTGGTGAGCGCGTCCAGGATGTCCACGCAGAACATGAGGTCGCCCTTGCAGATGGGGATATCCATCGACACGATCTTGTACTTGTTCGGCTTGTGGATCTGCAAGGGCGGCTCCAGCACGTCCAAGAAGTCGGACAGCTGGTCGTAGCGGATGTACTGCGTGCCGTCGGGATCGAAGTTCTGCCAGATCTCGTAGTACATGTCGTAATCGTCGTCCGTCAGCCCCTCCTGCACGTCCTCCGTGGCCTGCGAATGACAGCGTAGCGTCAGCCATAGCAAGCACTCGCCAGCCAAATAACCCAAGTGAAATATTACTTCCTATTGAACGTTAAGTAAGAAAAGTTCTGCTTTCAATTCGTAAATGTTTCTCTATATTAATCTAGTAATTTCCGTAAAAACGTACCTAAAATGCCTATACAAACTTCACGAAATCAGCCATCAAATACTATTAATAGTAACTTCTACAATGTCTAGGCCTACAACACGTATTTGGAAAACACTGCTGTCAATTCTCTTAGTCGGTTTTTCGTCATTAATATTCATGCATTTAATTCATTTAAAATACTCTTTACTTTAAGAAACAATAAAAGTTTATGTATTTAAAGCGTAATAAATCTTCGAGCTATCGGCGAGATTGATGAATGAATATTCGCGAATCACCTTAGAAGAAACCTGATGCACATGCTCAACATCAGACGACTTCCATCATCATAAACGAGTAGGTCCGTGAATTCAGGCCTGGTTTGTTCCTCAAAATTCGATTTTCATATTTATTTGGAATAAACTATTCTTATATTCAAAATTACAATGCTTTTTCTTCAATATAAGCAGTGGGAATTAGGGAGTATCATTGTGACAGTCTAATAAGCATGAACTAATAACACTGATTAACTGACGGAGGTAGGCATTCTGATTGGACAGGTAAATTTCTGGAAGCCCCTGCAATGTAACATTTCATAGCAAATAGTTGGACGTCAATTGTAAAACAACCAGACTAATTTTTGTAGAAAATGTTACTATAATATAATTCACGTGCAAGAACGTTAAACCGACATGAGCAGTACATTAGGTGGTCTCTTTTAGTGACTTTTCTCTTCATTATTACAGTGAAACCCCTGATAATGAACATCTCCTTTATTTCATTCTAATGCATTTTCTTGTAATGATAATCTCGTTATAAATCAACAGTATATTGTATTTATTAGGGTAATCACACCATACCCTATATCTTTTTAGACAAAGAAAATTCTAACCCTTTGAAAGTTTGAGTCAGGGTTCTTTTCTTGGCAAGTCGCTGTGTAACCGCCTCCTACGGGCCGTCGCGCCCACCTACCTGCGAATAGTTCTCCAAGATGACAGCGATGTACATATTGATGACGATGAGGAAACTGATGACGAGGTAGGAGAGCAGGAAGGTGATGCCGATAGTGGCGGAGCCGCAGTCGCCGGGGGAGCCGATCTCGTTGTTGGGCCGCTGGCAGTCCTCCTCGTTGATGATGCCGTCCAGCACGCCGTCCCAACCAGCTGACGTCGACATCTGCGCAGCGGGCGGCGTTTGCGATTTCCACTCCCCCCCTCCCCCCCTCCACGTCCACCTGCTCGACGACGAATCCGAATCCAGTTGTTGCTCGGAAAGAACGTTCGTCTTTCGTTCGCGGAATAAACATAGATACTAAAATAAAAACCTGAATCTGGCAGAAGATTGAAACGCAATATTAACGTCTTTTAAATTTAAAATGGCCTTTTTGTACTCATTGACATTTCTTATGAAATTTTAAAAAAATGTCATTTTCAAATTTTGAAGCAAAATACCGTGGCAAGCTACAGGAGGAGGCAGGAGTAATTTTACCTTACTGAGTGATAGAGGGGTAGTTAAAGAAGCAAAGCATTTTATCTTTACGAAAGTAGTTAATGTTTGATCAGACATCGTTAGGATGAGGAACATGGACGAATAGTTTCACTTTCTTCCGTTTGTATCAACGTTCAAGCTCTTTCCGATTTTACTTGGAAGTTGAAGTTTTTGTAAAGTCGAGAGCAATCTAATTACTGCAAAAGGAATAGAAAAGCTGTTTTCCATATCTAACGTAATTTTCGTCCTTTTTCGCAGCGATACTTGTAGAAAATGCTGAGTTGGATAATTGCTTCGTAACCAATTGTAGGTTTACTCCTCTCTGAACTTCACTCACCGTATTAACTGGTTTTTTGAAGCAGTCAATTATTTTAATACCGTTGTCAAAACTTAGTTTTAGCTCACCTGGAAAAGCAGGATCATGGACTGTCCGAACGTCTGGAAGTTGTACACGTCGTCGATGCCGCTCTTCTCCTTGACGTTCATGAAGAAAGACATGCCGAAGATGGCGAAGATGAACATGACGAGGAAGAGCAGCAGGCAGATGTTGAAGAGCGCCGGCAGCGACATGGCCAGCGCGAACAGCAGCGTGCGGATGCCCTTCGCGCCCTTCACCAGGCGCAGCACTCGGCCCACCTTGGCCACGCGCACCACGCGCAGCAGCGTCGGCGACACGAAGTACTTCTCGATGATGTCGCTCAGCACCAGGCCTGCGCACCGCGTCCTGCGTCAGCCGCGCGCCCCGGACGACGAGGCGGGGCGCGGGCGTGGCGGGCGGGCGGCGGCGCGGGGGCGGTTGTACGGCGGGCGCGGCGGGCAGGCGGGGCTCGAGCGACCGGCCGCCGGATGCCGAGTATTCGGGTGCGAAAACCCCCCCTCAAGATTCAGATTGCCGGGATTTGGAGCGCCACCGACAGCCACTGACAGCCCCCGCGCCCCTCATGGAACGGCCGTGCGCGTGCCCACGCTGGGCAGTCACCGGGCGAGGGTGTGCGTGCGTGCGTGTGCGTGCGTGCGTGTGCGTGTGTGCGGGGAAAAACTGAAACTGAAATTGTGTTTCAAGAGCCAGTGCAAGTTTGACTGGCAAACTACAAAAACATCAGTGTTAGTCTGTAAGTTTAGATTGTAAGTGGAAGTGTGTGTAAGTATTGTACACAATTAGTGTCTAATGTAAGTGTTAGTATGTAACTTTATATCATAAGTGCAATAGTGTGTAAAAAATGTAAACAAATAACGTAAAATGTAAATAGTAGTCTGTAAGGTTAGTATAAGGTTATGTTTAATATCTAGGTTAGCACCCCCCCACCAAATGTATACAAAAGATAAAAAATGATATAATGACTTGTGACAGATCATCGGCTGGGCGCGGTTATCTTATCAGAAGCTTCGTAACGACTTCAAGTTTTGGTATTGAAGCTCTCGACTAGATAACCGCATCATAGCTGATGATCTGTCATAAGGCTCTATATTTGAATTGAACACAAGTCTGGAGGAGTTGTTTGTTATTTGTCTAGCGCCAAACATCGGTCTTTTGTGGCACATCGACGGAAGCATATGTTCGCCAAGCACCTCGGCTTCTCGGGGACGCGAGCAGTCATTCTCCACTCACCGAACGCCGAATGAGCGGAACCGCCTCGAGTTCAAGAGCAGCGCTATCTCAAGAAGAAGTGAGGAGAGGAAGAGGAAACACGGGTCAATTTCCCTCCAGCATCATGTGATCTAAGACGCCGTGGCTAGCTCTGATCGGTTGCGAAGCCTTCCCGTGAAAATTCGCCCACACTTCCCTCAGTCGCTTCCGACGTTACCAAGGGATCATTCTTTTGACATCGTATTGGAATGCCTTTGCAATTCTTTGCGCACTAGGTTACTGCACTGGGTTCTGTGGAGTGTCGTATTAAAATTAAAACACTTACGAACTTTTCCCATTTATACGATAATAATATAATCTCTTGGAAGAGTGTAACCAGCACTTCCGCCTATTTTTCCTTCGTGAATCGCCTCTCAGAATCACCAATTGCGGTCATTTTATAAGGTGTTGGCAAATGGTATTGTCTTCTACCATAATCGCTATTACCCATTTTCTCAATCTTGTTCCATTATATATTGAATTTCCGCCCTCTTTATTTAATTCATTTGAGTAGTTATAATATTGTTACGTTATTGTATCGATATGCAATGTAGTTGCCTGTAACATGTTTATGGTTAAACTAAAGACCAAAACGGTAAATAGTCAACTCAAGAGTATTCTCTAAAATCCAAAAATCATCTCGCACGAAAAATTTAAAACTCTTGGATTTATGGCTATCTATAAAGCGAAATTTTGGGAAATAAGGAAAACCAATAATTACAAAATGTGAGTGATGAATTACAGTCTTAAGTCCTAGGTATTGAAAAAACTGAGATTAACAAAACAGAGTAGAAATGATTACGATAGAAGGAAACACTTGCACTAAATGACAAAAGACTTGATTGTTAAATAAATGCTTGAGTATGATCTCCAATACAACGAATGGAAAAATGGAAGATAGATGAAATTCTGAATTTCGAAATGGAGAAGTCTGTACTAGAAAAGTACTTTCACATGACATTTGGGAGAAGACCGGGAACTACTGTAAATGAGAGATATGTCTAGGTTGGTTTCTATCTCTGTTTATGGTATGTATTTTAGTACGAAAGGATTAAATACATTAAATAATTTATTGTTTGGAATTATATTAATCACTTTTGGCAGAATTAAGTGCAATAAATTTATAATTCATGAATGTAATAATATTATCAAAAAATAAGTACACTCTTCTTGTCCACTGATACTGTAATTGCACATTTTGCTGTAGTCTTCCGAAGCATTTTCATCAAGCAGTTGATGCTGCCTCGCTCCCCGGAAGACGGAGCCGTGGTTCGCTCACCAAAGTAGCGCAGGACTTTAGAGAAATCGTTTTCTTTGTTGTCTTATCGACGACAAGAGGTTTTGCTATTTCTTTTTAAATTTCTTAATGTAGCTTCTCTGTATAGTTTTCTGTTCTTTGTACCTATTTCCTCATTTTTTTCTCCAAAGAAAATCCTCCTTTGCGTGGAACTTTACGATCAATAATAATTTTCCCCTTCAATTTCCTCTGCACTCAAGGAACTATAAAAAATACATACTTATCACTACCGCAAACTCTTCAAATTTGCATAAGAAAACTTAAAATTAACAGTGTTCTTATGTTGGTACAGTAGCAATCGTACGTATTGTGTCAATTTATGAATCTATCATCTACAAATCTACCAGGAGTTGGACTTTTCTCTTCATCACTCTGTGATGAAAGATCATGTGTTGTCAGGCAGAATTAACATTGACCTGAAGAGAAGCAAGGCACTCCGACGAGGCTGATCTCGGGCAGGCCTCTCTAGAAGGCTCGTTGTGCGGCATAATTGTCCGACTAGTCGAATTTAGTTAAATTGCTTAGCCAACTGAATACTAGATACCGTATTTCACTACTATACTACCGTATTTTTTTGGCTAACTCTGGATACTCATTTGCATAATTCCCTGAAGAACATTTCTGATGAAGACTGCATCTGTGCCCCAGGGAATCTCAGAGCGCATTACTTTCATTGCTCATTCTCTTCTCCAGTGGCGAGGCGCCGATGTCAAAACAAAGTTACATAGTTTCAATATTTTAGAGAAGAATTTGATATTAGAGAAAAGTCTATGATAACAATAGCATTACAGCTGGAAAATAGCCATGAAACAAGATGAACGTAAAGGATTCGCCAATATTAACGCATATAATTGAGAGCTCGTGGCCGCACGCGGTGTCCCCTCTGGCCGCTTAGTGCCGTATACCTTTGCACTCCAGTCATCGCTGGTTTCGTAGAATCTCGGCTGTTCCCAGCCATGCATGGTGAAAGGTGCCAATACGACGTAGTATGAACTGTGAGGGAAACGGTGTATATTGTTTATGTGCGTCCTGATTGAGTGCTTTTCCTAAGTTTTATTTTGTTTAATTTTTTTTATTATTATTTTAGATTTTGGGGCTGTCATACACTATGATTGAAAATTAAGGAATTGTAGTTTAGCTGAAACAAAAACTAATTGGTTCACTTACAACTGAAGAGAAGCTATTAATGTATTGAAAATTCAAATTTTTTGAACATAAAATGAATTTTCCTCTTCATAACTTCGATTAAAATATTTTTGAATCACTTGGATTTAATATAACTGTTTTTTTAATAGAATAGCAACATTTTAAGGCATCTCAATGAAAACTGGTAAAATTTTTGAAAGAAAAAAATGTTGACTTCGTACCTATTTAAGGAATCATAGAAGAGAATGAGGATTTCTACAACAGTCATTTATAAATTTCCCATTGCAATAGGATGGCTTGACTCTAGGTATTTAGTAATGTAGCATATTTTTATCTTATAAATTCATGATTGTCAATACAATGGTAACATGACAGCTTCTAAATGTCATGATTTATTTTAGAAGATAAATTACATTTCTTTAACATTTAAATAATTTAGAATCTAGAATTCATACCAGATTGTTCACATGATAGTGGTACAAATGAATAGCATTGCTTAGGATTACTTGATTCTTTTTTACTTTGTCTGTATTTGAATTTTCAACAATATCTTTAACTAGTTTATTTAAGCTTGGTAGAGCTATCCTGAAGGGCTGTGTTGCTTTGGAGAGCTTTCCCAGCACTGATTAGCTGATGTTTTATGGCAAGACAGAGTACAACCCCAACTGCAGCACATGGGCTTGTGATTTGCAACTTTTAATCATGTTGACACTAAGCCTGTTTTTTAAACACCATCTTGACTCATGGCTGGTGAGTTCAATTCATGATTGTTTGGAATATCCATTAGATGCGTGGAATACTGAAATGTCAGCAACTACTCAGTGGACTGCTGTAAAGTCTGTTTCAAACTGCTTGCAGTAAAGGGGTGCACTTTCATGCAGAACAAACAATTATCATAATGAATAAACTAAATTCCAAACAAATTACAAAATAATTACTATTTCATTTTCACATTTATTGGATTGAATGAATTTCGGTTTTGCTGTCATACCAAGATTTCTAAAGCATTTCAATATTGCCTTAAGCGAACCTGGCCATGAAATTGATTTAAAGAAATGAAAAAAATATCATAAAAATGAGTGTAGAGCTGAGGTGTAGTGTAATGAGTGTATTAAAAAACAGAACACCCTTGCTTCAAAGAGACACTCCTGGATACTGGGCAAATCTAATGATGACCATGCCAAATTGCCAGCCTCGTCCCTGCTTTCCCCAAAACATAACACGGTACACCTACTATGCATCACAGTCAGGATCTGCACCTTCCTCCGTTTGCAAAAACTCCAAAGAAAATATCTTTTTGACATTTCTATGTCCCTTAGCATCTATACCGATGACATCATCAAGTAGCTCGCACACTGCTTTGAGTTGGGAGAGCCTTTGCATACAAGCTGATACAAGCAACATTTTGAAGGGGGAAAAAAATAACAAAGTATGGTGTTCTCTTGCCTTGAAAAAAACTACTTAACTCTCTGGAGAACCTGTTGGCTCTCTAAAAGTCTTGTCTCTTTGCCATTCTTCATTTCAGAATCTGGGATTTCTTTAACTCCTTTACTCATATAGTTCTATTAAAAATGAACACAATTGCTTTTTCACTTAACATTACATTACATAGGCATCATGCACAATACAAGGCACAGAGCATGTCTGCAAGTGTCCAAAATGTCTGTACTGCCCTGTCTGCCCATTCATTCATTCATCCAGTTCCAGCATAGTGAGTGCAACCTATACAATTCCTGACCATTCTGTACCTGCCTGCACTGTACTGATCCAGAGCATATGTAGCTTTATTCCACACTTCCACGGGTCTCTGATAATAATACTTAGCATATGGAAAGAGACTCCTCACATTCCACCAGCTTGTAATGATAAAACTAATAATGGCAATGTTCAAAAATCACATGATAATAAGAACTTTAAATAAATGCTCTCTCAAAAAGCAGCAACTTCTCTTGCAGAGAATTACAAAGGGGCAGTTTAAGACCTAAGAAAATCCTCTGAAGCATCCCACCTACCATAAAAGAAAGCAGCGCTAGGAATGCATCATGATCCTGATGTTCCTTTCATAATTTCTCAGTGTTTCCACTATTAAAGATTTTGAAATTTTTTTGGGGCTTCGAAATGACTAGTGTTAGAAAAAAATGAAGCAGTGAATTACAAAAGCACAAAACTTACAGAATTCTAATGAATTCAAATTAATAGATTTTAAGAATGGTTATGAAAATTAATATAAAAGTTTATCAACAATAGTAAACAGGGTGAAAACATAATTTAAATTACTGCTATAAGACTGGTTCAAGTTAATAAAATAACAATTTAAATTCACATTTGATTTGTTGAAAAATCTTCTAATTAACTTACATTAAATGATCAGCAAACATTAAAATAACTTATTAAGAAAACTAGAAGTTTACAGTGTTTATTAATTTTTAAAGAAGAAAGGCAATTCATTGAGTTTTGAAAATTGAAATTTCTATATTACAGAAATAGTGGTAAGTCATTGTATTATTCTTTAATGCCAATGTTATTCCAAATTATCTTACAACAATGCCTATTAAACAAACAGAATAGTACTTACCCAATATAGATAAGATAACCACCACAAAGTCAAATAAGTTCCATGGTTCCTTGAAGTAATGGTAACGAAGTGCAAAGATTTTCATGAGACATTCTGAACTGAAGATTACAATGAAGATCATATTAAGGCAGTCGAGAACGTCGCTGAAGCTTTGGGTCTGCTGGTAGTGGTCGAGTGTCATGGTCAACATGTTGAACCCAATGAACAACATGATGATCATGTCAAACTTCTTGTTGGTGCATATCTCAAACACTATGGCCTGTGGCTTCCACTGGAAAGTAGATTAACAATTGTACTCTCTACCCCATTAAACACACACACTTAAAGCATACATATTCAGTTTGGCGGAAGAAGTTGATGATACTTATGTAGTCAAGGTTTTAAAATAAGATAAAACAAATTAAACTTTCTATAATTTGTTTCCAGAACACATACAATTTTGTGGCTTGTGTTAATTATTAGCTACGTGTAGTATAATATACCCTCAAATCTGTAATTTTGCCCTTTCAACTATTGATTTTGTGAAGTTCATGGTTCCCCTCCAGTGCCAATGCATTTATGTTCCATAAGTTCTGTGTAATTTGTTGTTCCTTTTCTAATATTTATTGTCTCACCTTAAATAATTTAAAATTTTCCAAATATATGCTAAGTAAGAAGAAAATAGAACTCAAAGTTAACCCATTTCGGTAGAGAATGCTTGATGAATTCCATAAGATGTTTCAAGAAATGATTGTTTTAATAACAGTACATCAGTTTTTGAAAGCACTCTAACTCATGAGTGTATAAATTGAAATGTAAGAAGCAAATTTCTTTGGTTGTAGTGTGCATATTGATTTAATAAAATGCTGAGTTAAAATTGAATCAAAACTTTAATGGATATTGGGAAGACTATATAACATATCATCAGCTTCTCCCTAAACTCATATGCTTAATGATGCTGAAGCAGTCTGAACAGAAGCTGAGCAATAGACATATTGTATGTCAAAGCTGAAGTCATGAACATTCATAGCCATTACAGTACACTCCCGATTGTCTGTGGGCGGATTATCCAAAATACGAATAATCCGTGAAAATGCGCGGAATTATTTTATTTCATGTTCTTTTCTAGTATGATCATGCACTTTGTTGGCTAAACTAAAAACCAAATGTGTTAATTCTACAACTGGTGCATACAATACTACCAACTAGTGCAATAGCGCATGCTTGCTCTGAGAAAACCCAGTTCGCATGTTGAAAACTAAATGAACAGGAGGTATCATTTGATTTTTGTGGTTGCCTGGACTTAGCTGAACGCGTCACACTCGTGTTCTGCAAGTCCTCCATGGTGTAGACCAGTGGTGCAGGCTCAGTGTGTTTACAGTTTCTTCGTGCAACTTTCTACATACGGAAACCCCACGATAATCGAGAGTCTACTGTAAATAGTGTTAAGCCATTTAATAGTAATGAGCATATTTTGAATGTTCGTGTAGGATGGACCATGATGCAAGGAAGAACGGTGGTGTTTTTTTTTTTTTTTGAGGGCTCAAAAGAATCTCATTTACCCTGGGGCGTGGAATAGCTTTCAATGGCTTCTTCGAGCCCATCTTCTTCATTGCATTATAGTATTTCTTCTGGTCTTCTGTCATGAACATTTCTAGCGACCCTCCTGCGTACAGTCACATAACACAACTATATTTTTCAGTGTTCACAGAAGTTGTAGAGCGAAATTACTGTAAATTTTCACATGGCCAAATAGAATTGAAGCATCTTACTTCTAAATCTGAATTAGATGAACCTAAAATACATATATTTTAGTACATCAAAGCCATTTTAGTTTAGTTTTTTTAATGAATGTGAAAAAGAATCTAACACAGGTTTGGGTAAAACATATGAATTTAAAGATAGAAATTTATTCAATAAACTTCAGAACATGCAACATATCTGACAATACTTTTATCTTATTATTCTTTTTAAAACATTATTGAAAATTAATAGTTTATCTAGGAATAAGAGTGAATTCACAGCAATTGAAAGCCATGTATGTCTTACAGTAGTTTCCTACTACTGACAAATAAAGCAAAAATTCTCGCTTTAGGAACACAAAAATATATAATGTTATTTGTCAAACAATGCAATTGATTTGAATGAATTTTTTCAGTTTTTAATTGAATTTTTTGAATGCTAGAATATGCATTCAAAGATATCAGAAAATGGAATTGCAAAACTAGTTTGACTGATTAATATTAATATTAGTATTCATATTATGAACCCTTCCCTTTAGCTCAAGATACTTATCTTTTTCTTCTGTTCATTAAAATTGTCAATGATCACACCAATGAACAGATTGAGTGTGAAGAAAGATCCAAAGATGATAAAGAATACAAAATACAAATACATATAAATATTGACTTCTCGAATAGGTTGCTTATCCACCTGAAAAACAGAGAAAACACTAAATAAATGTTGAAAAGATAACACTTTTTAAAAAATGTTTATGAGAAAGAGAGAAAAAAACAAGCTGCAATCAGTAGTGTTCTAAGTTTTATTAGTTTATGAAAGCAACTTATGTGATTAGTATGTATCATGCTTACTGGAGCATGTCGTAGAGTGCGTATTCATGCTAGTGCTTCACATTCTCAAAGAGAGGCAGTTGAGTCACAAAGTTTTTGAAATGCTAATATACCTTCTTTCACATGCCTTGAGTATTATATTTTATATAATCAATAATTATTGAACTCAATTTATTATTGAATTCTTAGTGATTTATATCACTAGCCTCAGTGGTGTAAATTAGGAACATCAACAAAGTAAGTGAAGGTAAAGGCAACAGAAAACAATGCCTGCATAAGAAATGTGTGTTTTCATCATATCATTGCAGCATAAATGGTTTCTGATGCCACCCTCTCTAAACCAACATTTTATCGCAATCATTTATCTCTGAAAATCATTCTTTCTTTATGATCATTATTACTCCTATTTATCCTTCATACAGTAGGAGGCAAGAGTAAATTTGCACAGTTATCATTTGATTGCAATTTGGATGAGATTCATTTTCAGTTGTTCAAAAATATTAACTGTTTACAAATATATCCATTAAATAAAATGGTTTTACATAGTATAAATTCCTAACTATACCTTTTCAATTAAACTTTTAAAATTTACACAATTTTTATCATTATTTTAATCAATATTTTCAGGAATTATTACTTTAAGATCTAAAGTGTATCTGATCTTTCACACCTCACCACTTTAAAAATAATTTTCTATTCATCAAAATACTTGATATCTTATTTTGTCTTTCCTAATTTCTCATGTGACTGCTATTTGGAAATTCATTTGTGCAGCATCCATTCTTGGCTTGCCTCTTTTATTGAATGTCCTTATTTCAATAACATACAAAATAATTTGTTTGGCTTCAATTCTACAGATTCTCAATTTTAAACTGCATACAATTCTAAGTGATGCATTCTTGCATACAATATTGTAATGTCCACCATGTTATTCAGAATATTTTGTTCATCAGTATAAATTTCCAGCAAAATAATGAATTTACAATTATATCTCACTTCTTGTGAGATAACTTCTTGATTTAATTTCTTGTGTTGCAAAAACATAACAATATCATTTTCATTATCATGACTGAGGATTATTATGTATGGCTTGTATTACTTTCTGATTTATGATTTGTCAATTTTTAGACTGAAAATATTTTTAATGAAAACTACTATTATTAAATAATTTTCAATTGTTCTTTGCTCTGTGAATTATCCTTCAGGATTGGCAGTCAAGTACACCAAGCTGCTCAAAGAGCCATCTAAAGTAAGCAACAGAGTTTGGGCTCCTACTATATCTATACCTGATTAAAGTCTTGAACCTACTTTTGGGAAAATAAAGCTAGCATTTATTGCCATCTATTTCTTAGAGGACACCTATAATAAAATGGTTCCATATAGAGAAAGTAGCACCATAATCTTTCATTAAGGTAACATTTTTTTAACATGATTGTAATTGAAGTATCATAAAGTAATACTCATATATGGCATTTCAAAATCATTTTGTGACTAGTCTATCCATAAAGGGTCATAAGGCGCAAGCATTGCATGCAGAGAAGCTCATTCCATTGCGTGACAGAAATATAAACATGTATCTTGTATACTCACACTCATTAGAAAACAAATTCTTTAAACAGTTTTAAATGACTGTAAGAGAGTAATAAAATGTTTCTATTTTTTCAATCTGGAAGCTAAAAATTCTCAGTTTCATTGTTGAAAAAGTATTACAAGAAGAAATAAAGAGATTTAAAATGCTTTCAAAAATGAGCTTGTGATAAATGATTGACAAATTCGCATTGTTTATATTTTGGAAATTACTTTTATATGAAAAATTGAACTCAGACTAGATTAGTTATACATCTCTTACACATCATTCTAATATAAACACATTCATTAAAAGCACATTGCAAGGAAATGTTTGGAGAGAAAAGAGGAGTTAAGCTTCAAATTGGTTTGATATTAATTTTTGTCAGCTGTTAAACATACTTGTATCATTAGAAAGGAAACCATTACTTCCACTACTTAATATTTGTTATTTCAGTTCTTGTATTTATTTCTTGAAATCTTACACAACATTTTGAAAATAGAAAGAACTGTGTTAAGATTTGAAAATAACATTGATTTGTGTTAATGTCACTTTAATGTAAAGAACTGAGTATAAAATTCACAAAATTTGATTCTGAAGTACTGGTAGTTGTAGGGAACTTTGTGCCTTTTGTGATTACACATACACAAATAATATTACACATGTACAAAGAAGTGCAGGGTAGAGGTTAAAAAGAACACAGTGAAAACACAGGAATTCACATTTAGTTGAACACACAGATAGCAGAGTTAACATCAATGTGTGCTATGAAACAATTGTGTCAACATCAAACAACATTATTTTAAGTGTGTTCCTCCAAATTACTTACCTCTCTAGAGTCAATTGCATCATTCATGATCTGGATCCACCCTTTAAAGGTGGCCACTTGGAAGAGGCACAGATACGCTTTGCCCACATGGTCAAAATTCATTGGTGAATTTACCCACGTGTAGTTTTCCGCCACACAAGCATTGCGATCTGGAATGATCTCATGACTCACAGATGTTTCATTCTCATCTTGGCACTGAAAATATTTGGAAAGAGATTCAGCTGATTTAACACACGAAGGACATTCAATTACAGTAAAGTAAAATAATATAGTAAAATAGGTTATTCAGTTACATCTTCCAGCAATTTGCACATTCTGTTTATTCTGACTTTGCTTTTAATTCATCAAAAATAAAAAAAATAAAAGAAGAGAAATAACCGAAAAAAGGAAAGGAAAGCTTCATTTGAAAGTAAGATTGTTAAAAATAGAATGCTGTTTAAAAAAGTTACAGAAATATGAACATTAAAGAAGAATAAAAAAAATTAAATAAATTCAGCTCTTACCTTGAAATACTTCCCTGCAAAAAGTTGAACACCCATGATGGCAAAAATAAGCCAGAAAATGAGGCACACCAACAACACATTGAAGATAGAGGGAATGGCTTGTACCAAGGCATTCACCACAACCTGCACCCAAGAAAAAAGAAATGAGGAAGGCCTGAAAAATGATGGCTCTTACACATTTGGTAAATATTTCTCCCTTAATAATAGAAATTATGATATAAAGAATAGCATATTCTTTGGAAAAATTTATTGTGATGTAAAGTCTTAATGTTATTATTAAAATATGCGAAACAGATTAAAGAAAAGTGAAAGAAAATTGTCTCTAGATTCCCCAAAAATTATAATATTATCTTCAAGAATGATTTTTCTCCATTTAATGAATTTCAGTCTCAAATATACAATTTGAAAATTTTACTTTGTAAATATGACAAAAGCTAACTTCTGTGATTTTATTCTGAATTTACATTAAATTGTTATCTACTCACCTCCCACTTGAACCTTAGATTTTAAAATATTTATCATTGGAATAAAAATAATCAGCACAATAATCTAAATACAGTGTTAATTAAAACATAATCAATTTTAGCAATATTTCAAATATAAACAAAGTTAGAATTGCTACGATTTAGTTCTGCCTTATTTAAACTGTTGAAATTGAGAATATTCTATCCATGAAAGTGAATTATTCAGTAGTTTACTATGCATAGTGTTCGTTGAATCATGCATAATGCAATACATGCGCGCTGTCACTTATTTTATGCTTTGCATTGTTTCAAATTAGATACGCAATATAGAATGTGTCCTGAAATCATCTAAAACTGAAGTGTGTGTTTTTTAATGAACTGGAAGACATGCACCTTCCTCTTTAATTTATGAACCAAATAGTAACAAGCCACGTTTTCTATTCAATCAACCCCCAACATAATGAAATTATAGTGCATGAAGCAAAAAATCTTGCATTTGAAAAGCTATTGTATATAGCAAGCATGCTTTGTGTCTGACAACTTTAAAAGTGTCTCTTTTGCATTTGTGAACATTCGTACATCATTAAATTCACATGTGATTATTTAATGTTTCTAGAAATTAGAAATAGTGATCTCATGTACTAGGTCATGAGCACTTTAACATTCATAATTTGAAAGCTTGATCTTAAACTAATGTAACAATATTTTGGAGAAGTGCTTGGAATACTTTGTTGATTTGTGTGTATTAATATATGTGTAACAAGGTGAACAAACATCCTATAAAATAATAATAATAAATAATGCATCCAATTAACAGGACCTATACACCTTACAGATTCTAATATTGCATTCATTTAAGTTTCACTTTCAAAATGTCCATTGTATAATTCTAACTTCAATGAAGAAGTAATACCAATGATTCAATGATTCAATGAAGGGAGAAGGAGGACAAGAAGAGTAAACACTTCCTATCAAAGAAGAGAAAAAAAGGGATGAAGTATAGAGGGAGGTAATTGGGAATATATAACAATGAACATTTATAAAAGCATATATGAAAAATGCCTGAATAAGTAACTGTTGTTTACTATGCAATTTTCATATCTTCACTCGAGTATAATTTTTTCTGTTTTTTTAATTAAATCATTACAATTCAATTTTGTTACCATTTCTTCCCTTGCGGCAAGAAATTTAAGATGAAGAAATAATTACATTCTTCAAGTTATATTTGCTCAACAACTAGTTCTCAAATGAGAAAAACCTTTCAATTTGATACTTAAGGCAATTTTTAAAAGCTTTATGAAGTGCCATGGTTTTAGAAGAAAAATTTTTAATCTCAATTTCTAATAAACTTATGGATTTGTACAAGTTTATTTAAAAATGTAATAAGATAAAAAAGATGTTCCTTTTTAAAATATGCCAATTTTCTGTGAGAAAACTTAGTTATATATTCAGTCATTATTCAAATGAATGAATCAGTCAACACAAAAGCATTATACAACAAGCAAGTCAACAATCAAATCTAAGGTAAAAATTATAAACAAAGAGTAGGAACATACAAAATACAATATTATTTACTGATTGGACTGTCACATTTTGCTAACTAATTTTTGAGATCAGGAATTTTAATCTCAATTAGCAGAACATAATTATTGAGAAATTCTTACAATATAATTGTACAAGGAAAAATTATACAGGAACTTTATGAACTGTTTAAATAATATAAAGTCAGCAATTTGCATGAGAAATAGCAGCATTTTCTATATTCTTCTAAAAAATGAGGCCTTCTTAGGGAGGAATGAGTCCACAAATAATAGTTTTGTAGTTGTTTCTTTCATTATGACTGTCAGTCAATAAAAATTTTGTACCAAAACGTAATACATGAATTTATGACTACAACTAGAATTTTGAGTAACATAAAAAGAGGCATGTTACTTAACAGTGAGCTTGACAAATCTTTTTTTAAAATGAATCATTCACAAAAAGTTGATTTGTCGAACTCTGAAAAACTCTAAAACTTTATTTTCTACTACTAAGTATATTTTCATATTATTAATATTATGATCTACTTTCTGCAATGTTTTATCTCATAGGAATTTTATATCCTTAAGTAATTTTGCAAACTTGATTTCCAAAAATAGCAATAAAATCTGTTAGGTTAGGAGAAAAAAATACAATAAGCATAACAGTACACACTAATACAACACTTATATCATTCAAGAATGTTCAAATTGACAAAACAAATTCTACACATAAATGCACAATATTACAACACAAATTAAGCAACACATAGACCAAATGCAGAGGGGAATCTAGCATGCTGGACAGAAAAGACAATGAAGGCATAGGGTGTTTGCAAGATTTCACAATCCACAGGAATTAAAGATTACTACTCCCAAAGTCTCAAGTAAACCTTTCAAGGAGAGGACAGACAATTATTGAAAATATTTTCAAATAAATAGTTGTCCAAAAATTAATAAGAATTACTTTGGAAGACAGTAGAAATCTGTAATTGTGGTGTTGTATAACATGAACTCATGTTATACTTTTAAAGAACTACAAAAAGGTTTTTCAACTTTGACGTGAGGTTGTAAATTCAAATTTTTTCTACGTTGCAGTAAAAAACGGTATAAGCAGAAAACACTAGGTGGAGTCTAAGTGCATTCCCAGGGAGGCACTCCAGGGAGGCGCTCCAGGGAGGCGCTCCAGGGCGCACAGCTCCTCCTCCAAGGCCCCATGAGACGGCTGGGTACGTACCCTCATCCCCTGCATTCTAGACATAGCTCTAAGCGGCCTAAGAGCCCTGAGGGTCCGCATGGTTTTGAAGGCCTGAATGCCTCCAGCCCCAAGCAACGAGGCAACGAAGTTTATGAGCGATACCTGGAGTGAATAGATGTACACTTGATACAGAAACAAAGGAAAGCAACGGCTCACTGACAACAGACAACACAACATAACAACACAACAACAATCACTACTATTGTCTATTGACAAGGAATGTTGGCTGACTGGTGGCAAATTTTACTTCAAAGGCAGTCATTAATATACAATGATAAACAATAAATTCTCCTTGTATGGAGAAAGGTTATTGTATCATTTACTTTTACATCAAAGAAGGATTAGTCATTCTGTGTTAAAATTTTTATATATGTATATATATGTTAATATTTACAATTTCTTTATATAGAGATCTTTTAATGGTAATATGTTCTAGTCAAAACCTTCTTTGATATAATTTCTTAAATATCAACATTCCCATCCATATATGAAGCACATTTGAGAAAGAATCATTAAAAAGAAAGACAAAGAAAAGAAAATATTACATAAAATATACACTGATTGCACAGTTTATTGGAGAAGAAGAGCCATTTCCTGTAATAGATGTGATACACACAGAGAGAAACAAGTTGATGCATCAAACACACTGCCTCACACACTCAAACACACACATGGAGAGAAAAACACAGAAAGCAACTTTATAATACCATGGCCATCGGCGAAATAGATGGAAGACTACAGGTAATCACACAGTGAAGAGAATGTGCAACAACACCAACTCTGGTCCACATGGCGTAGCAAGTCACACACATTTATATAATACAATTCACATCTGGGAGTCATAAGAACAGAAGAAATAAAGGATTATGTGGGTTATTGGAAATTTAAGGTTGCAATGCCCTACATTTTGCTATTTTAACCCTGTTACTGAATTATCAATATATTTCTTATCCTGTGTTCACCCATGGGTGTCAAAATTCCACTTTCCAAAAGAGAAACACTAAAAAACCTAAAATCCACTGACATATCTTGCACACAAACCTGTCTCTTGTTTTTATTATTTTGTGTAAGACATTGATGAATACTTGTTTTCATATACTGATACTAGCAGTAAAAATTCATGCATTGTTAATGCAAATGTTAAGTTTTCTTCACAGTACAGTTAAGTCATCTGAGCACATCTGATAGAAAGACATATGCCCACTAGGCCCAAGCTTCCAAGTCATTCCAATGTTATATGCAGCAAAAGCTCCCAGTCTTTCCCACTTTCTGATTTTACCACTTTGCCTCCATCCTTTACTTACTCTCATTCCCTCCCAGCGTGACACAGCACGCAAGGGCCTCAGGGCACGCAAAGTGCGCATCGAGCGGAAGGCAGGGATATCAGCAGCTCCGGCCCATATGGCCGCGAGGTTTATCAGAGACAGCTATGTCAGGGAAAAGCCACGTTAAATGTTAATGAAAATTAGCTGCATAGCAAATGAAAAATGAAATAATCATACTTCAGAAGCTCTTCCTGCCATTAGAAATATGCTGACTTTTCAATTCAAGAGATTGTTTCTGAGATGGAATACTAAAATATATTCCGATTTGATGCCTATTTAAGTTGAGACTTTTTAGGAATAATATACAATGTATTGCCATTTCTATAATCTTTGATTAATTTCAAAACTTACTTAAACTTTACAAAAAAATCTCTTGAATTTGAATGATCAACACATAGAAAAAAAAATCCTGGTCCTTGCAAATACAGCTGCAGACTAATGATAAACATTTTGAACATATCTGTCTATTTGAATTTAGTCATATCTGGTTGAGAAAAGGCATGATCACACTCAGCATTTAATCATGAGGCAAAGGCAGCTGTAAACTTGGAAATCACTAGGAGAAGAAAAAGCTAATATTAAATACTATTAGGAAAATGCAATCAGAATATTATCAGCTTTTAACAATTCAGTGACAAAGATAATACAAAGAGGATCAAAATTGTTATTTTGAACAAATATAAACAAGCAAAGCTTCCATTAAAAAAATAATGTCTGCAGGACTTAAATAGAGAAAGGTTTTTATTTCATTTTCACTCCAGAGAAAATATTTCTTAAAATCTGTGACTTCTTTTTCTTTTACAAGTGGAAAGTTCTTATGTATTATCTTTGTCTCATAATCACACGAAATAGTTATAAAAAATGTAGTATACATTGATTCCAATAGAAGTCACCTGTTAATGTCTATTTCATACATTACACAACCAGAAGTTCCCATTTTCTGCTCTGTGAGGTAGAAAAATAAATTAGTTAAACAATCAGCTGTAACAAAAGCATATCTGACTAGTTTCCTCTAGCAAATAAGTTGTTTTTTTTTAGTAAGTAAAACAAATTGGAATAAGATGATGATGCATCTATTTTTCTTAAATCTCTGCAATACTACTACATGTTTAATTAAACTAATTAGATATTAGTAGGAGAGACAGGGGCTGGTTATCACGAGTTGGAATTTTTATACAAAGACTATTTCTTTCTTTCCCTTGTTTTATAATTAAAAAGTAAGTTTATTAATACTGGCATTACATTAATGAAATATAAGTATGTGTTTGGATGTTTTTGAATTTTTTGGTCTCTGCCACACTTGGGGGTGGGGAGGAGGGGTTAAATATTAATTGACCATTTCTGTGTCAATTACCAAAATTAAACATATTTTGTGACCATAAGTGACCACTACTAACACAAAATCAGGGTTTGGATATAAATTAATAAAAAATAAAAACAAAATAAAAATTTGTCATTATAGACAAGGAATGTATTCAGAAACAAGTACGCTAATTGTCCTTGGAGTTTCACATTTCACAGTTTTACAATTTAGCACTGTAACACTAAAATTTTTGGAAGGCAATGAAAATGTTATTAATTGTGGCTTAACTACTAGTGTTTTTACCCTAGGTGTGAAAAAAATGAGAAAAATAATATAATGTTTTGGAGATGGTTGGCAGACAGAGGATGCAGCAGTGCCAAACAGCCCTCAACAGGACTTTTTTTCTTGGAGATGGCCATAAAGAGGACAAAGTGCCTCAAAAAAAACAAGAATAGATTCATGAAAATTAAGAGCTTGGTTGAAGGTTTCAGCTAAAAGAGAAAGAATCAAAATCTTCCCTGCTCGATATTTCAGAAGAAAATCAATGAACTATGAATATATTACTTTCCGAGCTCTAAATCACACATGAGATCGCAGTTCCACCACCATTTCACTGCTCATACTGAGACTTCTGGGGGAAGTTTTTAAAGTTGTGAAAGCCTCATGATACAAAACTAGAGCTTATGGAATCTCTGTGGCCGATTTACAATTTGATGAGTGGCATCCACTCCCTCATTTCAAGCAGCCCTGGGCACCCCATCTTCATTCATTCTACTTCAATTTATTTTTCAAAAAATGTATACTTAACATGAACATATAATAAATGTTCTGTTATGAATAAATTTTAGTGTATTTTTAAAATAAAGGAGATTAATTACTTTTTTTAAAATTTGTTTTGGAATGCTTTTGTTGAAAGAACTTGAAATTTTATTTGCTTATTTTGCCCAAGAATAATTTCATCAATTTTCCCTTATAAATTGATGCAATGACAGGTGATTACAAACAAGATGAGCCTCACACAGAAGCCAAAGAATGTTACTATTTTTAATGAAGACAAACAGACTTATCAAAGACAATCACCTAATAATTTAATTTTTGTTAATATATTCATTAACAGATTGTTAAATGATTTAATAATGAAATTATCACCAAATGATTTAATTTTAATTGTTTCATAACATAGATATTAAATACATAATTGTGTATAATTTTAACTTCTGGATACAATTAACAAAATTTACTAGCATAATATTTTTTTTTTTTTTATTTTAAAGTCAAAAGAAAGTGCTGACAAAAATCAATAGTTGTAGTTCACAAAATCAACCATAAGTTCAACTAAAGTTATTTAATGACTCTTAAGTTTTTCTTAGAACTTGAAAAAATATTTCCTTCATTCATAATCTATTAATAAAATACAGTAATTTTCAATAAGGAAACTAGATTTTCTATCCACTAACAGTTGTGAGAATAAATAAAGAAAAATTATAGGTATACAAATTAAAGGATGTTTTATAATATTTTCAAACAATAGTTTGTAGAAAGTAAGTATAGTAAGATTTCTGGCATTAAGTTTTGCAAATAGAATAATTTTTCTAGACAGCATTTTAGTACATTCGCATCACAATTTAAAATTCTAAGAACTTGGCATATTCTTCTTAAATTTATGGAATACCAGGAAATCTATCTGACCAATAACCTACAGTTATGTTGTTAAGCTATGGTTCCATTATACTAATTTGATAGTAGACATTTTTCAAATAAATTAATTTAACATAGATACGGTACATAATGCAATCTATTTTATCATCACAGAGAAATTTATTTTGGTGGAAGGTAATTCAAAATGAAAAATTTCAAAAACAGGAAACCAAAGTTGTAATTTCTTTTTTGATGATTCTTTGTGAAAGACATTGAAAATTTGAAGACGGTAGAGAATATTAATTTAAATAAGGGAAGTTACAAAAGACAACTATGTTTTTGCTTTTGATGCAAAATATCATTTAATAATAATACCAAAATCTCAAAGTTTTTGTTCTTTATCTTGTAACAACTAAGTTTTTATACCAAGTTGTAATGAACAACTAATCAGCTTTATCTGCCCGGGGCCTAACACAAGGCTCCAAATATTGTTGTTAAGTTGCCAGTGATCTTTGGTGATCTTTGCAAAACACTTAAACATTTGAACTGAATTCAAATCTTTTGACCAACTTGATCAAATATATCAATTTGAAATAATTATAAATAGGTTTGCAATGTTTTATTGTTAACCTATGACTAATTTCATGCTGTATAAAAGAAAATAATGAATGAATCTCTGAATATGGATACAGCTTTTAACTCATTTTCTCAAACAAGTAGAGCAGTGACAGAGCAGCTTCTATTGATTTTTTTGACATGAAAAAATAATTATAATAAATTAACAACATACCATTACAATAATGAAATCCAGCCAGCACCATGCATTTGTGAAATATTTCTTGAAACCAAGTGCCAACCACTTTATTAACATCTCTAAGAAAAAGATGACTGTGAAGATTCTGTCCATATAGTATAAAATATCTTGAAGGATTGGCCGATGTTGTAAGTGCACATCTTCTAACGCCTGCAAATAATTCATTAAAAAAATGGTGATGATAAAAATCAATCTTCCAAACTGTTAATATTGCAAGAAAACAATAATAAAACTAAATAAATAGTGTAGCCTGTCTTTTGTCCATCTTTTATGCCCAATATTTTGTTGAGGAATAAAATTTGTGATTCTCTGTTTTGTGGTCTTTTTGACCATGGATTTGTGAAAGCAAAGATAAGGAATGAAACAAACCAAAGCAAGACTGCTCAGCAGGATCATGGTGATAACAGCTGTTTCAAAGTACTTGTTTTCAATGAGCTGAAAGGTCTTCAGTCTAAGATTTCCCCATCCTTGCCAGAAGGGTGAGTCATCATCCCCAGCAAGGAAAGGGAATCTCTTGTAACATGGGTCAGGGCAACAATCTGAAGGTTCACCATCTCCCTCAGAACCACCATCCATCTCCACTGGTGCACCAACTGGTGCTTCATCAGCTGCTTCGTCGTCTTCCAAGTCTATATGGAAGAATAGTTATTCATGACATTTTTAAATACATCAGATTAATTCGCTTTTAAACTAATGTATGATAATTAATTGCATCATATGTTAATACATATACAATACAACATTTTAAATGCACGAACCTCCTTCTTGCTCAAGATCTTCTTTGCTGGCATCTCGCTTTTCCTCACCATCTAATGTGTCTGCACTTCCTTTGTGGCTTAGATCATTATACGGACGGTTTTTGTGACTGCCATAGGACTTATTACTGTAACAGTGTATTTAAAGATTAAAACATAAATTATTATGATAATACAATAAGCTAGAAATTAAATTTTAAAATAATTTGATTAGGGCCAGTCAAATGGCCTAGATCATTAAGGCAATAGTGCTGTAGCAGTTTTAGACCAGAAGATTCCAGGTTCAAGTCCTACCTCAGGCATGGGTGTATTTGTGTTTGTCTGTATGTGTGTCATCCTCTCATACCTCATAATCATTTCATCTTCCATACCCCCAGAGCTAACAACTCTGGGGTGTAAAAATGGACTCAGCAGAAATATTGATACCCCCTAATAATGTTTTATGTGCGTACCCTCAGGAACAAATATGACTGGGCCTTGGTGGATATAACTGCAAGTTCAATGGTCTATAGAAACGCCAAGTCATGATGAAAAAAAAATTGCTTGGGATCAAAACAAAAAGAATATCACAGCTTGGGAAGATAAATGGGTTTTATTTTAAAATGGCTTTTTCTGAAGTGTGTGTGTTTAATATTGAAATTTTTAAGTAATACTTTTAAACATTGAAATTGAAAGACATATTTCAATGACCCTGAAATACTGAGCAAGTCTGTGAACATATCATCTGACAACTCTAAGTGAAGTCATATAATATTTGTCAGCTTCAATATTCCAGAGATTAAAAAGAAATAATCTCTTCCTTCATTCATTCACTCTCTTCACTCACTTTTAAGTATGATTTCATATTCAGTTTTTTCACATATTAAAAATACCTTAAATGAAAACTACCTGATATATTTATATTATTTTTGTCTTATGAAACTTACCTAATTGTATCTTCATCAGGCTGATTTTTTAGGTATTCATTGTCTATCCTATTGTCTTGATGGTTGATGGAGTTACCAATAACTTTTGTGTTGTTCATCATCATTTTCCCTTGCTTTTTCATTTTATTTTTTAGATCACCTTCAGAAAAAAGCAAAGAATAAAAATAAAAAGGTATTGAAGGTTATCTATTCCCTCACAACAAGTTTTAATATACTTCAGTTAATCATTCAAATGATGAACAATCTAAGGAAATGAAAGTGAATGACTTTCTTACCATGAATGGTAAATTCCATTCCGTCCCCTATGGCCACTTCCAATTGAGTTTGCTCTTTAGGACTCTTTTTGTCACGGAACACCATACCATCCGCAACGATTGTATCATCTGCGGTCAGTTCCAGGTCAGTGTCTCTCTCGTGGGCATCTGTAGGACATACAACGCTCCTCATGTCAACCCACTTCCCTGGAACTAACAACCCCCAATCCTACTGTCTGACCACACACAAGACCACCATTGTAATAATGCATCTACAGCTAATTTAAGAAACATCTATGTACAAAAACTCATGAGAAATGTAATTGTATAATAATGATTTAGAACATCAACTTGAACTACAAAAAGAATCTCTATCAAGTTAAACAAATTTTATTGAGGATATCTAATATACACTAATAGATAGTAACAAGAGGATACAAAACAAAACAATCTTCAACTCTAATACTGAGCCATAAAATAAAAGCAAACAAACAAAAAGCAAAAGGAAAGTAAAATAAGTAAGTTCTGGAATGTCTTTAAGTATAAATGTAACAAATTCCAAGGCAACAGATAAATACTGGGTTGCAAGTATTTATTAAAATTTTCCCCCTTATTTGTTTTATTTGTGCTATACCAAATGATTACATCATGTTCTAATATCATCTACAATGTTAGAGTACAATTTTTTTTAATGTGAATACCTCAGTTCAATCAATGAGTATAATGTGAATATTTTTTAGAAGTGCTACTTTTTAGTTGAGAATTTAAGAATCTATAAGATCCTTAATGATGAAAACATATTAAGCAGAAGCTTTTAAAAAGGAATTAAATATTTTTTTGGTTACAAATGTTACAAGAGTTTTGGAAGTGTTTCACAAATTGCACAAAGAAGAAATAAATGTTATATTTATATATAAAAGAAGTCATAACACAAACTACAAATCAGTATGAAATTTAAGATCAAATACATTCTATAAAGGAGAGGAAATTATGATTACTTGTATCACACAAGGAAAGGAAGTACAAAGATAATTAAAAAGCATTAAAACTCTTCATCTTAACAAAGAATAAAGGTAAAGAAATGTGTATGTAGATTTTTTGAAATCAAGTAAAATAGAGATTCTTTTATGTAGACTTAACATTAATTTATAACTGAACTAAATTAAATATTCTATAAGTTGATTTCATTAAGGAGTGCAAAATATATGTATATATTTGTGATGATGTTAATCAACATTCTGTGAGAATTAGCTTGATGAGCTGTTAATTTAACATTCTTCTAGACTTGTAAAGTGACCTACACAGTGGTGGTGCTACACTGGTGGAGGTACAAACAGACGTGCATGTGCAAACACTTCTCCAAGAGAAATATTAGATCTACATGATACTAAAATTAATCATGATGCAAAAACAAATTCTCACAAAAACCAACAAAGAACAACACAGTAAAATACACAAGTGAAACTACAAAATTGGATGAAAAAAAGGCGCTAAAATTATTATTCTTAAGAGCATTCACAGCAAAAGGAGACACATGGAGATGGTACTTTTTGCTTATTTTGCAATGAATTTCTTTAAACAATGTAATGATAATGCACATATTCATTCTGTTTCTAATTTTGTGTTCATTTTTATTTATTAATAGTTTTTATTCAGAATTTTGAGAAACCATGTAAATATAGAATATGTTTTTTTTTATGAATAGAGCAACCTTTCAGTTTTGTTATGTTGTACATAAATTTCACGGGATATTTAACATTATATATATACCATTTTAAAACTATCTGTTACTGAGTCAGCTTGTTTGCATTGTTCTATACATAAAACTTTCTATTTCGAAGACTATGCAATGCGATTCTAAAATATAATTTGAAGTCAAATAACAAGTTGGAGAAGTAAAGAAATGTAGGTCAGAAAAAGAAAGTAAAGTAAGTTTTATTAAAGAACTCTCTTTCTGCACCTGGAAGCAAATACATGGTATTAGGAGAGTTAGTTGGTAAAGTACACAGAGGGAGAGAAAAAAAAAGATCAATTAACATACAATGTAAAGCCACAATGCAATATTGAAAGATCTAAAAAAAGAATAATGAAAACAAGTGAGAACACTGTGAATACAAATCTAAACATAAAATGGAAATAAACAGGAAATAAATTATTTTTGCATTATGTAACAAAGAAAGAATTGGATAAACATAATTGGCTCAAGGAAAAGAGAGAGGTCTTTCATTTATGTCAAAGAAGTTCTCCTATAAAGCTTCATAGAAATCCCAAAAAGTTCAACCCAGGAAAAAATGTCTAATGGAAGGATAAAACAAGATGATAAAGTAAAGAAGGGATTTCCTAAAAACTACAGAAATTCATCAGAAGGATTGAGACTGATCAATGAAAGTCAGCTAAGAATACTAACATGAAAACAAAGCCAGCTGATCAGATTCTTTCAGATTATGAATTTGAAAGAAATAACACCCCAAATTTAATGCAATTATCTGAAAACTAATTGTGTGGAGGAAATGTGCAGACCAACTTCTCTGAGACTGTTGTGTTGACTGAAATAAATAATTTGTGATTGAAGAGAGAAGAATAACTGCTGTAGAGGAAACCACAATTTTTAACATGGGTAAGGAATATGAGGTGTTTGTGGCAAAGACTTGAGTATCAGCATGGATTTGAATGTCCCACTACTTTATTTTCAATGAAAAATGAAGGTAATTAACTTAAAGACTAAGCCATAATTTTATTAATTGTATTTTATAGTATAGAAAATTGTAATTTTTCCTTTGTCAAAGAGAATATTTCAGACAAATTAATAGTTTGACTATTAACATTCTGGATATAATACTAGCGTATTTTTATCATCAAAAGAAAGATTTATTTCCAGTAATATCTTGAAATATGATTTAAGCTATGTGTAGATTCACAATAACATTTATCCATCTTGGGATATAACATTTCCCTATCACATAATAGCTGTTACATAACTTTTCATTCCTGTTAAACACTAAATTTCTTTGAAAATGATGCATACAATATTAGAATTTAAACATAAATGGTTTCTGTGAACATTCCTTCAGTGGATTTATTTTCAAGTAAAATCTTTTCAAATCAATTGAAAAATTGATGATATCATCATTACCATGAACTATTAAAGAAGAGATCTAATGGTCTATTCCATTGTTCCAGTAGTCTCTTAAGTCACAATTAAGGAATTATTGTCCTTTCCATTTTTTTGGTCACCTTCCTCTTGTTCTTGTTGGTCTATAATGTGAAAGATATTTCAGATGGTTCAATAGTAGAGGTGGTGGTGGTGGTAGTGGTGGTGGTGGTGGTGGTCGTGGTAGTGGTCGTGGTGGTGGTGGTGGTGGTGGTGGTCGTGGTCGTGGTCGTGGTCGTGGTGGTCGTGGTGGTCGTGGTGGTCGTGGTGGTCGTGGTGGTCGTGGTGGTCGTGGTGGTAGTGGTAGTGGCGGGGTTGGAGACAGGGTCAGGGTGTGGGATCACTCAATAAGAAAAAGTCCCAGAGTATCATTTGATGTAAATGCATTCTGAACAGGCCAACCACTGTATTTCAAACTGGCTTGTCTTCCAACATGTATCCCATAACTCCACAGTATTTAACTTGAAAGTATTCAAAATACTCAGCCATTGACATAAAATTTAGCAAAATATGAAATAATATTTTTTTAATGAAAACATTTATTTTTATGCAACTTGATCAAAATATTTATTTGAAAATGATATGTATTTTGGTAATTGGAAACTAAAGGGCGCTACTTGAATTTCAATTCAACATCAAAGCTCAGGATTAAGAGGGTTAAATTTATATATTTACCTAAAAGTTCAAGCCCTAGTTATTAGTATTATTGAGTCACATATCCAATTTCAATAGTGCAATGTGTGTCAAACATGATGTACATGGGGGAGTGCAATTGCACATGTCTTCTTAACTTTCAGAGTCTCTACACTCTTTTTTACTGCACATTATTTTGAATAAAGGTAGAAAGGAACATTTTAATACTTGATAAATGTTCACTTCTGTGTATTAAAACTTATTTATTTGTTTATATAATTCTTGATAAATATATTTTTTTTGAGTTTCAATGAATCCTACGAGAAATGCACTTTAAAATAATTATTTATTCTCTACCTTAGTTGTGTAATATTTCCTCCAGAAATATCATTATTTGAAAAGTTTTAACATACAGCAAGAGTAATTCTAAAATAATGGGAACAAATATAAGAAAAACAAAGAAAAAATAGAAGAAAACAATAATATATAATGCAAAATTCCTGTTGATATTAACTGACATGCTAATGGCTCTGCCAATGGAAAACAATCTTAGCAGTGTAGTATTAGATATATGAATAAGAATGAAATATGATGAAGTCATGGCAATCACAAAGAGTTAAAGTGAAAATTGCGAATCTAGCAAATTAATAATCAATCACAATTAGGTGATTTTTAAACCTACATTAACAGTCCAAAGAAGTTGATTCTTGAAAGAAGACTCTCCATTCAATTTGCTAACTTTAGAAGAATGTGTTCTAAAGGAAATGTTACGGAAGTGACTGGACAAGATATAACAACACTAAAAAATGATTCTAATAATCTTGTTTGTCTTAACTGCTAGAAAGATTTGAAGGTTTAGAAGATTATTTCTGCATTGTAACATTAGTTAGAATTATTTTAATAATGTTACAATGTAGTCAATTGTAAGAACAATGTTACATTGTAGATAATTGTTGTAGTATTGTTTTATTTGTGTTACAAGAAGAACCTATCAGCATTTTAATGTTGGATTTGCTACTGAAAAATTAATTAGTAAACACCCATTTCCAGTTGAGTTCTATCAATTAATATTTCAGAGATCAACGGGAATCTAAAGGAATGGTTAAAAAAATTACAATAATGAATTTGAATTTTTATTTTTCCCATTGAGTAGATTGGAAGGCAAAAATATTTGGATTTCAAATTAACATGTAATGAAGAATTAAATATCCTTTGAGAGAGTTTGAATTCATATTTTTCAATGTTTCTCACATCTTCTACTCATAATTTCAAGAGAACATTTCACAATAAAACTGGATTTTGAGATAAATACCTATTTTTTAGTTGATATCAACCTAGGATTAAAAATTTAATCTCGCACATTTTGTCATTATTTAAAGCTACATGACATCACTTAAAACAGCTTAAGTGGCCTTTTGTGTACATCAAACCTCTGAGTGAATGTTTTATATTTCTTCATACAAATTCTCCCTTGATAAGCTATGCAAAATTCATGTTTTTGTCTACTCCTTATAGCCTTTTGTATTTTTCATTTTCTCTCCAGGCTATTGAAAGCAAGTGGATTAAAAGAAAGTTTTATATGTTTTTGTAAGTCACTAAAAGAAGATGTTGAATGTATTATTATTAAATGAGAATTTGAGTATAAAGAATTTTCATACAAATTAACCAGAAAACCTTATCATAATATTATCAATCGAATTAGATTTCAGAAGTCAGAAAACTTACAAAATAAATTGTGATAAATAGTCCTTCTCTGTTTAATTCATAACTGTCTGGATTTCTAAAATATTTAGGTATAACTATAAATTAAGTAGGTAATAGTGAATGTTAATTAAATGATACATTACTAATAGAATACCTGCATTCAAAGTAGAAAAAGTTTGTAACTTCACCCCAATTTAAAAGAGGCAACAGAATTTTACAAGAGATTGATATTAAAAAGGGGTTGGTACGTTAAAGAAAAATCCAATTAAGCTTATTTTATTGTCTATTTATTCATTCACATTCATTAATATTTGGTTAGAAAGAGCTTCACTTAGGCAATGGTGCAATTATTAATGATTATCTTGAGGGACTATATAGTTTTGAAACTAAAATGCACAGTCTAATTATGAAATTTAACATAGATTAGAATGATCTTTCTTATTACAACATATTGATTTCTCAATAGAAATGTAAAGATCCATAAAAATGATTCCTGACAATATCTTGCAAAGGGATATTAGAATGATATGCTATAAATGCAAGCTCTAAATATATAAACATATCCTAAATACAAAAACCTTCATGAATTCTAAGAGAGTTCAGTGTATGACTGTGACAGCCGACTGTAACAATTTGAAATCATTAAACAGAGAAGTGACTAGAAGTAAAACCATGTTCATTGTCTCCTCTACTTCCTGACAATGAAAGGATACTTTTGAGCATGACTGTACAGCAGTGCTACAAGAAAAAAACAAAGACAGTGAACACTACAAAACGGAAGATAGCACAGCGAGCACGAGCGATCTGATTGGATATAAACCTTCTTTCCAACTGCAGGATGGAGCCTCACCTGGCGTCTGATCGGAAATCTGATTGGTTAGCTTAGCACGCATCAACTTAGCCAGATTTAGCATGTTACGTTTCACCCAGTTGATAAAACGGGATATTCTGTCAAACGCCTCTGCAATCTTATTGGTGTCATTGTCTGTAGATGGAGCAGACAAATTGGAGGAACCAAAGTTGCTGAGCAGCAAGGCCAAGAAAAGGTTCAGAACCTGAAAAGACAAGTACACTTAAGAAAACTATAATTACAGATAAGAAAATAAGTAAAGAAAGATATGTGAATAAATATATTATAGAAGTGATATAAAATTGGGTATAAGTGAATAATTTTAATTTATTTTATAAAAGTTAATTAAGTTGGGAGTTTCTCACATATAAGCCCAATTTAATAAAAAATCATAAGTCACAGTTTTAACTTACAACCAAGTTTCCAATGACAACAGTAGCCAAGAAGAATGGAATGCATGACCAATCCCCCACTAATATGCAATCCCACATGGATTCAATCCATTCTCCACACAGCACGCGGAATACAATCATGAAAGAGTGCATGAAGTCAGTGAAATTCCAGCGAGGCAAATCTCCATCAGGGAAGCGATCCACATTGTCTGAAAAAGAAAAGGAAGAATTTTAACCAGAATCATCATTAAAAATCATTCAAAATTAATTTTGATATTTCCATTTAAAAGAAAATTTATTTTTTAGAGATATAATGTATTTCTTAAAGATTGGAGTAATGATTTGTAATCATCTTTACTATTACAAACTTTTATCCAATATATGTGAATCACTCAGCCTGTTATAATAAAAACAGGACAGTAGCAAAAACATCACTTTAAATTCTTTCTTTGTTATTAAGTATTCACTATTTGGAAACATGTACGAGTTACAAGGAAGGCAAATCTTAGAGTATCATATTATAATATATGCCTTTAAAAATGAACTCTAATAATGTTCACAAATGTCAGGAATACCTTTTGTTCTGTGATAAGCTTTGAAAACATGAAATTTAAATTGGAATTCTGTAATGAAATCATACATTTATAAAATGTAATGCTGCTACATCTATACATCCATTCAATCTAACAAAAGAAAGAAAGAAGGAAAGAAAGAAAGGAAGGAAGAAGTGGAAAAAATACATGCATGATAAAATTTGAAATAAATATTAAGAATATGGTCATCAAAAGCTGAACTTCTGAGTAAGGTTACTGGTATAATAATAATGCCTGAATGTAGATAAAAGGAATCAAGAACAAACGAAAAGGATTAGATTTTAACATACACATACATTCCATAGTTAATATATTGTCAACTTCCTGTTTGTTCTTTAACAACATCAATAAAAATTTTGCTTTTAAGAGTATTTTAAAGACAAAGTGTGATACCAGTTCAAAGTTTTGTTAGATTTCTGAGTAAAGTTCTATGACATGCTGCATACATACTGCAAGTACTACATTGCTCATCTCAATTTTAAAATTTCTTATCTCACCTGTGTAATTCTTGCCAAACAACTGCATGCCCATGACAGCAAAAATGAAGATGATAATACACAGCACAAAGGTCAAGTTACCCAAAGCACCCACTGTTCTACCCATAATAGATATCAGCAAGTTGAGAGTGGGCCATGATTTAGCCAGTTTGAACACTCGGAGCTGTGGAAGAAAATTATTATTAGTTTTTATTACACTAGTGTTAAAAAATGTGATTCAAATAGTTTAACAGTAGAAGAAATAATATTTTCAGGTAACTTCAATTTTGCAGCTAACACTAATAAAAGTATTAGCCCCAAAAATTAAAATTTTCTTATTCTAATACATTCTCAACATTCTGAAAGAAAAGGTATAAAAAAAGAAGAGGAAAAATGAACAATGGAAAGGCTTCTCCATTTCCAAATTTTTAAGGACATGAAAGAATCATAGTCATATATTAAGAGTGTATTTTTTTGTTAAATTATTCAATATTCTTGCAGAAATTTCATTGAGAAGAAAATCATTACAATCACATCATTATGAAGAAAGAGCAAAATTCCTCATATTCTGAACTCCACTCTTCAATTAAGATTCTGAAAATCCAGAAGAGAAGAGAATATGATATTTCTTTTGACAATGACTATTTTTGATCCTGTATTAAAAAATTCATGATTCTTGGGGAGGCAGAGAAAAATTCGCAACCTTGTAATTAACAAGGTCTAAATACAGTCAATTTTCACTTCCTTTCGTATGAAGAATATTTGTCATTAATGAAGTATTAGACAATTTCTTGGCATTATTTTTCATGCCATTCCCTTCATCATACTTTCTGCCCCACTCATTTGTTTTCTTTCAAGATGCAGTACACAACACAGTTAGCTCATGCAAAATGATTATTTGTGCAAGATTTTAAAAAATTGGAAGACAAAAACAGTTCTGAGATAATTCTATTTCTCTGTATATAATGAAAGGATCATTGTTAGCAGATTTTCATACAAACAGTTTCCAAACATGCTGAGCCACTACATAATTTTGAGTACTTTCTTTCCAAACTTCACAAACTATTTGTAAACTGTAGTGTGTTGAAATTGTGAAAGTATGTAACAGAACAGGTACAAGAAAGAATATAATAAGTGTACAGGTAGAGCTTTTGACTGAGCTATATTTGAAATATAATCAAAGATTCCTTTTTTAACTTCTATGTCTGAACAAAAGACACCAATAAATAAAATTTTGTTGAGGCTAAATTGGGAGCTTAAGTTACCTGAAATATTATTTGTAAATAAAATATGTACTTTTAAGACATGCCTTAAAAGACAAAAAAAACTAACCAATCGGAAGGATCGCAACACTGACAGACCCTGCACACCTTCCAACCCCAGCTCCAGAAGGGAAAGGGCCACAATGATGAAATCGAAGATGTTCCACCCTTCCTGGAAGTAGTACTTTGGGCTCATTGCAATCAACTTGAGTGTTGCTTCAATTGCAAATGTTGCTGTGAAGAACTGTATAATAGAAAAAATTTAAACATGTAGTTTAAAATGCAAACTTTAGTTCAAAGAAGCTGTGTTATGATACATATCATAATGTGCAAAAACCAAAATAATAAAACTATATATTTTATCCAGAATTAATTCCCTTTACATTTGTAATATAGTTCAAAACAATAATTACACATTTATTTCCCTTAAAAATTAAAATATTGCACTTTCAGCAGAAATTTATAACTAAATGACCTCAGTGCTTTAGAAGATTTATGTTTCATACTTACTTCATGTCCTGACATTTTGATACCCAATTCATTCTAAGTTAAAAAAACTGAAAAGTAATGAAAATGTCCTGACAAAATGGAAATATGATAAAATTTGAAATAGAAGACAAAACAGTTTTGATTGGTATTCAGTTGAAATGTTTATTATCAATAATGTGGTTAATGATTTCACTTACATAATTGCCACTTTTCAATGCCTTTTCCATTTCCTTGTTCATGTCATGATGATCCAGAGCCATAAACAAGGTGTTGACCACAATGCAAAGTGTGATGAAAAGTTCCACAAAAGGGTCAAACACCAGTAAAGACACGTATTCTTGAAACTTGAGCCACAGCCAACAGCAGTCCCATACGCAGAATATGTCGATGCCCCTCATACATACTTCTAGAACTTTTTCTTTGAGGGTTGGGCCCTCCTCATCGTCTTCTGTGGGGAAGTAGTAGATGGACACTGTGCAATGCTTTAGTAACTTGTCTTGCAAATGACCACTCATTTTGGGGAAAGAGATAGTACATCTACCAACAGCAGGCTGTCAATACTTGAAGTGATAATAACTTTCTGAAGACTGGAGGTTTAATAGCTCATCTGAACTCAGAAGCACAACAAAGACTTTACTCATAATTTTGGCAAACATGACAGTTAGTGTAGGAGTCTTCCTTTGCTATTGAAATTCCTGAGTCATGCCTCCAGATTCCTCAAGAAAGTGTATATCAGTCTGTGGATTCACTAAAACCTTCTCACATTCAAAAACATTAACAAAATAAATGAAAAATGGTGTGTAATGTTTTTATGTGAGTAAGTTTGTATGTGAACTTTAACTTATCAGTTTATGTCAAAATTTCTGGATCTATTGGCAAAGCAATTTATGTGAACAGAAAAAAAAAATTACATTGCCTTGCAAAAGCCTGCTAATGTGCAATAATATGATTTATAACTGTTAAAATGACTTAAACAAAATGTGCAATTAAATGTTAATTGCTGGGAATAGACAGTTTATAACTTCCAGCGCAAGCATGATTAGTGTAATTAAACCAATGGTTTGAAACAAAGGCAAAAAAAGTCATGCCTGACATCTTGCCATATTAATAGATAATAAACTAATTTAACTGTCAGAGAGAGCAGAAATGTTGATGGTGATAATCATTAGTGTGAATATGCTACTAAACTGTACAATCAACATGCAAAAGCAGTTTTTACCATAAATGCTACAAACTGCTTAGTGTTAATACAAATTAGCTTAGCATTTGTAGTTAAATGTGTCAATACTCAGTGTAGTAACTCTGCTTAAAAATTGAAAGATCAATATTCCTTTAAAATAAGAATTTCTTGTTCGCACCAAAGGTTATGACAATGAAATAAATGCATGTGATACCTACATTACACAAATAATTACCAAATTTATTACAGCAATTAAAGAAAATTGCAATTATTCACAAAAAGGTTTTTTTTTCTTAATCAAGTATTTTTTATTAGCAGTTTTTTTTATTTTTATGATAAATCTATATAAAAAGAAGGCTGTACAATAAATGTATGTCCAGAAATGTTGAAGGTATGTCCAGCCTGGCTGCCCTTAATCTATATCTTTTTCAGTTAATCAAAGGGAAACTCATAGGAAAGAAACAGTTTTTGAATTAAGTCTGCAAGCTGCATGCTGATCCAGTTTGTGGAAGACATTCATATCCTGTTAAAAGCAAGAAATGAGAACAACTTAAGAAATGAGATAGAGAAATTAGGTGCAATTTTGAAAATAAACTTAAAATTATTTCAACTGTTAGACTGTAATGATGTTTCCTGTGCAGCAACATATATCATTAATATGTAGTAGCAAAACTCATTCTTTCTTTCCACTCTTGATTGATCAACAAATCTCTGAATTTGATTCTAAACAATTTTTTTTTTCAGTTATAAAATAGTTGGAAGTAAAACCTCTTGAAAATTAAATTTTAAATGAAATCTGTATATATGAAATGCATTGATTTAAATACTTTCTGAAATAAAATAAAACATTTCATTATGGAATTACAGTCTATCAGCATCATTAAATTCAGTCAAATGCATAGTTATTTGAAGAAAGAACAGAAATATTAAAACATCTAAGAAAGCCTGTGAGCAATTATTTTTTTCTTCACAAATTGATCGAAATACACTCCCCATTTTTTTTCCATTCGCAAAAGCAGAATAGTTAAACAGAAATTAAAAATTTTGTTTTGATTGATGACTCAAAGCAAAAAATGCATCAGAAAATATTCAAATTGCATATTTTAAACATATAATCAAATCACATTAGGTTTGAAAAGGAGAACTTGTTTAGAAAATTAATATTTTGAATTAATTCGATTATTTTAAAAACAAAACATACTTAAACATATGGAAATATACTTTTTTATTATTATTAACATTATTACTCATAGGCATTGACAATTTCTTTTGAAGTGTTCTTTTCATACAAAGAAAAAAAGAGAAAGGAAGAAGATTCAGATAAAAAAGAATGGGGATGGTGAACAAAACTTATTACTTTCTTAAGATTATTTTGCACTAATAAAATATTCAATTTGGCATATCAATATTATTTAATTATATATTTTGTAAATGAGATTCTCACTAATACAATTTCATCAAAAATATTAAATGTACTATGCAAAATCATTCTAAAAATACATCGCTAGTTTTTGTGCCCTAACTTAATCTTTCAGAAAGTTTTATTAGCTACCAGGTTTGCCTACAAATATTTGCTTAGATGACACTAATGGACCACAATCAATAACTAATTGCTTAGAGGTGTGCCAACCTTGTGGTGCATTTGCAGTAAGTTCTAACTCATTGAAGTATTGCTGACAATATTTATAAATTATAGATTAAGAAAGGCATTGTAAAGGGTATTTCTAAGTATTTTGTTTGTTCTAATGATGTGCAAACTGGAAAATTGCTGTTTCAAAATATCAGCACTGATAACTACCACTTAGAATTCAATTATTATTAATGATGAAAACAATTTATATTTATTCACCATCCTTATTCAAAAGATATGTCTGCAAATCAGCCTGGTATTCTCCTAAGCTGAAATAGTTTCCCTTTGCTTTGTACATGTTTCAAACACCCTCAACTCATTGTTTTTACAATTCCTTTTGCAAAAAAATCCTGGTATACTTTCAAACAAATATTATTTAGAAGACTTGTAAGTAGTGCCATATTGCCAAAGCACTGTCAAGAATGTTTGAAACATTCAACTTTCCATACAGATAAACTTCTGACAAATCTTCAAATGTGATTGCCACAGGTATAGAATGATTTTCTTCTTGCCACATCCAAAGAAGTATGAGTTCAATGGAAGCAATTTTTCTCATAGAAATATATTTCTGTATTTTAAAAATATAATAATAATAATAATAATAATAATAATAATAATAATAATAATAATAATAATAATAATAATAATAATTGTTAGACTTAAGATTCATTCACAGATCTAGAAATTTGATGTGGGTAGAAGAACTTCATTTTTACATTTGTGTGCATCATTGATAAAAACTGATTTAGAACAGAGTCAATGACATGCAGAAAACGTTGAAGGTTAAATTGAGCTTAATGCCAAAAGTACACCAAATTTCATTCCATCATGCACAGTTTCAGTCGAACATTCTAGAAACTTCTGAAATCATGCTTTTTCTTTAATTCACATTTTTCTTTAGACAATCAATATGCAATCATTGATCATTGGATAAAATAAACCACATGAATGACCCAGTCCCATTTGTTTCACAAGGTAGGTTCTAAATAGAGGTTGAATTTTTCATTACTTTAACTCTTGACAATAGAAAGTTAATGATGCAAATTTTAAAAGAAATCTTAGTGTTTCAAATATTTCTAAATTCATTGAATTCAAAGAAGAGACAACAAATTAATTTTCTACAACGTCTATTTTTCTGATTTTTTAATGTAATAATATTTTGAATTCATGTTAAGTTTCCTTAAGCTTTCAGGAAACTTGTTAAAAAAATAAGAGAATGGGTATTAGGCCTATCTGGAGATAAATAATTATTTTGAAGTTACAAATTTTTTAATTCTTTTTCAAATATCATATGGTACAGAATACAAGTATGATTCTAAAGTGTAATATTATGAAAAACAAATGAATAAAAAATAAGAAGTAGAAAAGAAATGAAATATAGGTGTTGTGGTAGGATATCTTTGGCATTTTTAAAATAATTAAAGATGTTGTCATTGCCAACAATGTTTTTTAATTCAAAAGCAGCGTTCGATGGCTTAGCCATCATCATCAGTTGTCTGCTAGATGGAGGCCACAAAACGACTACTGTAGTCGTTTAGGGACCTCCTATCGGCTGCCCATCTCTCGCAGACAAAGAATTTCAGTGCTCTTTGTCATCTGTTTGTGCGCGGCAGTACACGCATTCCACCCGCAATCGGCGAGGAACTGTGTTAGGAGAAAGGAGATTTCTCCGTGCTTCCGTGCGGCTTATTTTCCCAGTTGTTCTGCCAGTGCTTTGTTGTGAGGGTTCTGACTTCTCTACGGGTCGGCATCTCAGTTCGGTCTTCGTCTGGTGGATGAGTTTCCTTTTCTGAGCAAGAAGACTAGCTACTACCAGTACTTCAGGTGCAGACACAGTTCTTTGGGAGCCAGCCATTCTCAGTGCTCCTTTCCTCTGTACATCGCGCAAGCGTTATTAATCGCGCAACTCTTGTTGAACGATGACCTTGCTTCCCCCTCTCCGGCACAATAAACAGTTGAAGGCAAAAGCTCACAGCGAGCGCTGATGACAACATTCCAAACACATCTTCACTGGTGCGAAATAGAAACTGTGTGCAAGGTCATCGTTCATACTACACGTACGGCTTTGTTCGGATAACATCGGTATCGACAGTCATGGGAATCAGCGTCGGAATCTCGTTTTCTTGTCCAAAGGAGGAGTTCCGTCTTTTCCGTGGCCAGGCCTGTGATCCTCTATCACATTTATGACCGTCTCATCACCTGGTTAAGCTTCTCCTGGAGTTGCCATCACGCGATCCTCGATGACGGCAGCAATGTCGTCTGCGTACTCAGTCAAGGCAGTGTCGGACACTTTCACGTGAAGTACGTCATCGAAGGAAACGTTCCACAAGCTTGGTTCTCGCCCGCCGTAACGTCTCTGTGGAGTTACAGACTAGTCCCCTCTCTCTAAAGTAGTCGCTGAGGATTCGTAGGCGCGCTACCTTGAACTGCTTCGCCAGAGCTACTCCGCCGAGTTGAAAGCCTGGTGTTGCTAACAATATTATTTTGCGGGAGTAGTGGTTTACCTGTCGCGTGTCTTCAACAGCTTCCACCGCAATTTTGGCTGCGTAGACCGCCCAGTCCTGAAACCGTATTGTCGGTCATAGCGAATCGCCATCAGCAGGCTTGGTTTGACCAACTTTTCAAGTAGCTTCCCGAGCGTGTCGAGCATGCAGAAGGGGGCTGTAGGACGATGGTAGATGTTGTCCACTCATACCCTTGTCACGAGGACCAACTGTTGCTTCTCCTAAGCGAGGGAAGATGCTCCCTCTTATGCAGATGTTATGCATGTTTAGCAGAATGTTCGGGAATTCTCACACCGGACTTCACTTCAGGACTTCTGCTGATATGCCATCAGACCCCTGATTTGGAGGCTGGGGGCTGTTTTTCCAAGTTCTAGTTCTTCGAAGAGATGTCTGTACTATCTTCGGCTTACTTGTCCGGAGGACTAAACGGGTTTCTGGAAACAATCCGTAATGAAACACATTGGATTGAATTATTTTACGTGGCGAGACTCAGGCCATGAGGCCTGCTCTTCCGTCTGAACACGCAAATTTCGCTACGCTCCTTTCACCAACTAGCAGAGAAAGGAGGTATTTCTTGGACGAGAAACGGGCAATTTGAATTTAGCTCAGAGGCGTCATTTAGGCGTCATTCTTGAGGATCTTTTACATGCAAGTAAACCTACGAACATGGGACAGCCGGCTTTACTTCCCCTCCGAAGGAAGGCGTACGAAGGATTTTTTCGCCCTTAAAATTCCACGGCTTCGATCGGGTTTGAATCCGCCAACTTGGGTACAACAGTCCGATACGCTAACCGGTTCACCATCGCCGCGCGCATCGGTCGTCGTCGAGGTTCCCCTCCGGCGGCCCTTCCCTGAGTTTTCGGGTCTCTATCCCACGGATCTCTGTTGCCTTTGCCGACGAAGGCCATTCAGCACGGACATTTTCTTTGGTTAGGTGAGAAAAAGAGGAGCACATTCAGGTTTCAGTCTCGCTCTCTGGGTCCGTCATCAGAGCTCGAGACAGTTTTTGCTTCCACCATCTCTTCCGTCCACCAATAGAGTGCCCGTCTGCCGTTCAGGGGTTGTCTTGCAGGGCAGTGATGAGTTGCAGGCCTCATGCAGAGCGAGCATCGTTTCTTTCACAAGCCGCTCAGCGCTGGTAGTGCATTGTCCTTGCTGCCCCGAGTTGCAATTTTTGATCAATTTTTGATTGTCTAACAGGATGACATTCCAGCTTGGTTTATAATAATAATAATAATAATAATAACAATAATAATAATAGAAAACAAGAATGATAAAGTTAATTGAAAGTTTTGCTGGAGTTGTAGAAGTACAATATTGTTTATTCAAAAGCTGCTTAAATACATTATTTTTCCCATCTACAAGAGAAAAAAATTAATGGAATGTGCTATTATCATGCAAAGAATTCTTGCAGATTAATTTTTAAACATGTGCAAAATTTATTTCAATTTTTTGCATAAGATATAGTTAGGTTAAGGTGAAAAAGTCTTATTTCTGGCTCAATTAATCATTATTCATTCATATATTTTTTTAAATTTATATGAATAAATACATTTACAAAAAATATAGATATTAATTCAAACTTTTGTTATGGTGTTTCAAAACATTTCTTTAGTGGCATTAACAAAATATTTAGCACAGATAGACCTGTTACCATAAAAAATAGTTTTTTAAAGAGAAAAGAAGGTCCGGGATCCCCACAACACTCAAGCAAATTTAATGAGTGCACATCATGCCTTGTCATCCATGCATTTGTAACTACAGAATTCATGCCATAATTTTTCTAACATAAACTCATCTCCATGTCAGAAATATGACCATGAGCTCTCTTTCCCCAAGAACAGAATGAATCACTGCAAGGAATGATCAAGAGGATACATATTATTTGCAAACAATTATAATAATGGTTTCCAATCATAATAGTGGTTCACTGAGAAGATTTAAAGATTCCTGTTCATGCAGGATCATCAATTTGTAAACTACATAACTCAACAGAATGTTACACATACTAAAATTGTGAATTTATTACCATCACTGAGTTACAACTTATAAAAATTTCAAGAAAATCAAAATAATAGGATGAAATTTCTGAATACTTTAACATACGTACGAGTATTTGTCAAATAACTACAAAGTTAAATTATATTGAGAAAGTGCAGACATCACGTGGGGAACATGAAAATCAACATCCACTCAGTGATGGTGTCAATGTGCTACCATAAACATAACAATAGTTTGACACCCAGTGACACCAAACACACATTTCAAATTACTTGGGTGTACTCTGGAAATACAGTGGTATATGCAAACAAGGGATTGTAAGACAAATGAATCAGTCGTCTCCTTGCCATCCCCCTATTCATGTTGATAATTTTGATCAAAGACCGTTTCATTATCAATTAGTGATCATTAGAAAGTGATCATGTTAATGGAACGTTCCCATAATAATAATAATAATAATAGTAATAAACATTTTTCTTTGTCAATCATACACGAAATTATGCATGAATACGAAGATAGGCATAGGCATAGGCATAGACAACTGTCATCATCCAGTGACTTGCTTAGAGATCGCGCCTATTTACAGCGAGCACCATGTGAAACACAAAAGAGCAAGGGGTCCATGTAATGCTCACCTCCATGCTCACTCGCTCGACTTGCTCGCCCCGCCGCCTGCTCAATGATGTCATTGAGAACCATCACATCTGTAAAATCAAAACAACAGTGTCTCGTTTAAAACATGTCCCAGTTATAATTACTTGTACTCATTGCATTACAAAAGATGGAGGAGCAATGCTATTGGAAGAAACATTGATAAGTACTAGTTCTCCAAAGAGTTCTAGTGGACTTCTAGTCCACAGTTCTACAAAGAACCATTGATACATGAGTTAGAATAGATGATCAACTGGTGAACAAATGGATCCTTTTAGCTCATAACCAGTTTAAAATTACTATCATATGACCCTATTTAATTTATTCATTAATGCAACTGGAAATGTAAGTGATTTAGAAATAAATTACAATACCTTAAAAAGTTTCCCAAGTCTATAGCAGACAAACAAAAGAAATATAAGATTCGATGTGACAGAGTGAGGGGAAGGGTTGTGGTGACAGAGTGAGGTAGGTAGAGAAAGAGACAGAGACAGAAAGACAGAGAGACAGAGAGACAGAGAGACAGAGAGGCAGAGAGACAGACAGAGACAGACAGATACAGAGAGAGTCAGATACAGAGAGAGACAGATACAGAGAGAGACAGATACAGAGAGAGACAGATACAGAGAGAGACGGATACAGAGAGAGACGGATACAGAGAGAGAGACGGATACAGAGAGAGACAGATACAGAGAGAGAGGCAGAGAGTTCAGGAGGGAGGGTGTGGGGCAAACGGGCTAAGACCCAATAGGAAAGACAAAAAAGGGAATGGAGTAAGGCGGAAGGATCGAAGGAGGATATACTTAGCGGGGGAGGGAGGAAGGAGAGGCAGAAGGCAAGAAAGAGACTAACCCTTCATGTCGACGACCGTTTGCGGCTGGGTCTCGATGAACGGGTTTTCGGGCTGCTTGATCTTAGCAGGGTCGTCGCCTTCCAGCGCGGTGTCCTGCGCAAACGAAAGTGTATTGAAGCCCATCCGACTCCAACACTCTGCACACTTTGAAGCCACGTCGTGCACACAACAACAGCGTTTGATGTAAGCGATAGCGAAAGCAATGGGGGAGTGGGCGCGGGGGGAGGTACTCACGAAGGGCGGGGGCTTGTGGTTGGCCTCGTAGGGCGCGGTGGGCGGCGGCTGCGGGCGGCCGCTGCGGGCGGCGCGCAGCCGGCTCTCCTTCGTCTGCGGGGGCGGCT